>JASGXE010007817.1:0-18371 GCA_030068105.1 Sinentomon sp. SZTP_YWyxl
GAAGCAAACAATCGATGCGGAATTATGAGCAAGGCATTAGAAACCGAAACCAATTTAACCTAACAAGCCATACAAACCAAATCTAACTTATGGTTCCACACACCGAATTCGCTTGCTCCGCGAAACGCTAGGTACTCTATCTCCAATGGTCCGCATTCTGCAATCTGCTCTTTCGTACTTCCCAGACACAAAGTCTTGCTTTAATAAACAAAGTCGTGCAACCTTAAGACAATGACAAGACATATCAGCATTTATAGACATATTGGCTTCACTGACCAGTGAGTAGTGACCAACAACTGCAAAATGTAATTCCGGTACACTAGATTTTTTCCACCCTCGCCTCATTTTTTGGATGAAAAAATGTGCTTGCTGTTGACTAAGACTAATTATTGTGGGGTTTTGGGCCTCTTTTCGCCAACCACTATCTGATTCTGGGGAAAAAACTTCCAAGAGTCACACACAAAGACAGAATTACATAACATATTCAAAGCACAATTCCCGAGACAGACATCCTTCCTTCCATTCTCTCAACCCACAAACTCTTCTTGTTCTCTCCCCCAATTCCCAAACGATCAGAATATTCCTGTGCCACATGGGATCAGAATATTCCTGCCCTGCACCACACATGGGACCCCCGAATGAACCCATCTTCGGTGCAGGGACAAACTAAAATGTGGACGCGGACCAATGGGAGACATGGCAGTTCACAGAGCTAGTGAATTACGCGGAACCACAGGTTAGGTTAGGTTGGGTTGTTAGGTTTCATTGGATTAGGTTAGATTGGACACCTTGGCACTTAGAAGTTAGAAGGACCCTTCGGTGCAATGTGACAAATATGTAAAACAGCAGAAGGAAATTTTTTTTCTGCTTTGTTGGCCTCGAAATATAATTGTGGGCCATATTTTTTTTTTTTGTAAATTTCAAATCAAATCATCAAATTTTGACAAAATCATTACAATTTATTGAACGCAATATCAGTGACCCGGAGGTTGGAGCAGTGCATGTATAGTGGCGGCGGAAAAAGATTACTCATACATGTGTTTTTCCCATTTGATTGTTGCCTCCGAAACTTTTCTTTCTTTCTTTTTACTCTTATGCATTTGGCAGAAATTAAAGCGCCAAATTGCAACTGCGCTTTCCAGAGGTGTCAGATTTTGACATTAGTGATGAAAGAGGATCTTTTATTTCTACAGCATGGAGTTTTTGCTAAAATCTCAAGAATGGAAATTTTTTACATGTATGGGTAATCTTTTTCCGCCGCCAGTATACACTCATGTCCAAGGACACATCATTTTCAAATCAGACAATAAGTACAAAAAACATATTGGTTTTGGTAATTTTTTTGTATGAGAAAAAAAAAGTTTAAAAAAATTGCCTTACCACAATCGTGTCAGAGAATGGAGATGCACAGCAGGTTTTCATTAGATGAGGATCCAGTTGCATCAGTGCCAGGTGCAATCAGGAAGTCAGTTTCATATATTGGAGCACCAAAAAGCCATTTTGTAATGTAAGTGCCAGTAGACACGAAAATCCAAACAGTGTCCCTAAGCATGAGTGCACATGCAAGCACCCAACAAAAAAAATGCAGTGAAACATCAACGAAAAATAACAAGAAAAATGACTGAGGATTAGGCCGAAATGCTTCGAAAATCCTTGAAATGAGCAAAATGCGTCTATCTATCTGCCATCTGGATGTTGACTCTGCCACCCACAAAAACGCCACCCCCACGAAATCGCTACCCTGTGTGACTTCAACATGTCGTGCGATGATACCGGTTAGCTGATCTTGAAGCCAAGACCAGTATTGTGATGGAAAAACTCCCATACGTGATAGTATTGGTGCCAAGTTGAGCTCTTCATTCTTTTCTGCTAAGACTGATTAGGTAGGTAGGTAATTGTGCACCCTTTCTGAGCTTTGTTTTTGACATTTTTCCAAGTCTCTTTTGCGAAACAAAACGGTCCCCGGTAGTGTTCGGAGTGAGGGAATATTCCCAAAATTCCCGGGAATATTCCCGGAATATTCCCGCCCCTCTGGGAAAGTTCCCGAGGGAATATTCCCGGGAATATTCCCAAAATTCCCGGGAATTTTCAATGAAAATTCCCGGGAATATTTCCAGTCTCATATTGATTTTTCTGACTGTTTTTGACTTTGAAAAGTTTCCAAGGGAATATTCCCAAAATTCCCGGGAATATTCCCAAAATTCCCGGGAATTTTCATTCAAAATTTCCAGCAAAATTCTTGCATTTGAATATTTCACATTAAAAATTTTACCTCGGTAATCGCGAGTCCTTTGACTTTTTGTCTCCAGAGCAGCCAACGTTGGGTACAAATGGGGTACCTTAGGGGTTGGACTTTGATAAGTGTATTTTCTGCTGTGAAGGGGTGAGGATGGCTGCTCTCCTAAAATTTAATTGTTGTGGGCTTGCTCTCCCCATTGAGCCGTTTTGCTCCTTTTGCTTGTCTACGTTCAACCCAAGGCTGTGAATGTGTAGCTATGTTTTTGCCATAAATCTGGTGAAATCTTACCCTAGATCACCCCAAGAGAAAAAAAAACCAACTTCCATCTACTTCTTCACGACTGTTGGACATAATGCAATATCCACACATCTTTGCGGCACTAATTCTACATTCTACATATAGGTTGCCAGCTGACATTTTAAAATTAAACATAATCTTTGTCACTTTGAAAAAAAAATGAAAAATTGGAAGAAATTCTTTTTGTTGGCCCAAAGCGTGTTGGTACCAACAACTTCCCTTTGTATTTTTTTGGTGTGCAGGTTAGACCCAGTCCGCCCACGCAGTTCCAACGCGAGCAGTCGGCAGACAATTTCTATTCTATTAATTCTATTAAAAAAAAAAAAAAAAAAATTCAACACAAGATTTCGTCAGTAAAAGCTACCAAAACCAGACATGAGCCTGCAGTCGCGAACTCTTGATCATGCTCCTCAAGAAGTACCAGATGTTTATAAATTTTTACCAACAAGCCTCTGAGTCGGGAGCAGCCCCACACGGTGATTTCAAAAGAGCAAAACTGCTCACCGTTGAACGAACTCTGCTAAGTAGGCACCTACCTAAATGTGAAGTAGGTATGATTTTTCGAATAGAAAATTCGTTCGAAAGAAAGGATAATTGGAATTTAAAAAAGCCATTCGCAAACAGGCCAGGAATAACCGGGTTTAAAAATCCCCCAAAATTTACTCTGAAAATACGCCGCCATTGATTCACCCTTTCGCATCATAATTGATTACCCCAGAAAATGATATACTACAGAATTCACAGCCCGGCTGACTTTAACCATATTAATTATCAACATTTTGCTGCTTTCGTGCCTTTTGCATTTTCACGCCAGCCTGTATCTGGTCTGGCGATGATGGTGAAATGACTCATATGGAAACTGGCAAAATGTGATAATCTTGTTCAACAACCACACCACAAACTAGGCCAACTTGAGTTTGAAAAAATTGAAGTTCCCACAGGAAAATCATAAAGTACCTACATGGGAATATTCCAAAAATTCCCAGTGATGTTTTCAAAATTTGAATTTTCCCAGGAATATTCTCAAAATTCCCGGGAATATTCCCAAAATTCCCGGGAATATTCCCAAAATTCCTGGGAATATTCCCAAAATTCCCGGGAATATTCCCAAAATTCCCAATGAGGGAATATTCCCGGGAATATTCCCAAAATTCCCGGGAATTTTCGTTTGTTCCCAAAATTCCCGAAAAAGGAATATTCCCGGAATATTCCCGGGAATATTCCCTCGAAAATAAATTCCCGGGAATTTACGAACACTAGTCCCCGGCGAGCAAATTTAAGAATGAATGAATGAATGAATGACTGAAGTGAATGAAAATGAATGGAAATGGTTGAATTTTCAGAATGCAAACATGAATTTTTAGAATGCAAACATGAATTTTTAGAATGCAAACATTGCCACATTGAAGTCATTGAAGCTGTTCGGCGTTTGCAGAATGGCGGCGGTGAGATTTGTGTCGAGTGACTTCGATTTCAGCTCGTAGTGTCTCCCTTCGTGGGATATAGGACTGGTTGTGTTTCATAAAAATTAGGTAAACAATTTGGTATGGAGCTTATTTGGGAGTCCGAGCCATGCGTCGGCACTCGGCAGGCATATCCATGTTCAGGAGATCACGAACCATAACAATTTATACCAACCAAATTTTTATTTATTTCCAGAAAATTTTAAAGAATGTCCAAACGCCTCCACGGCCCTTTCTCAATCACCCACCTTTTTCTCTCACACAACCACCTCCGATTAAAGACAAAATGCCTGGTTCTCGGCTTATTTCACACAACAAAAAAAAAGGAAGGGACATCAGCAACAGCCAACAATCATTGCCACAAAGAAAAAGAAAATTGACAAGACAAGACGTAAGGTATGATGCCTTCTTTTCGGCAAAAACCCACAACCTGCAATTTACTCTCGAATAAAAAGAAAAAACACCATTGAAAAAAAAACATATTTCACTCACTCACAGAACCCCAGCGCAACACAAATTACAAACCTGCCTGCATTAGGTATAGAAATACCAAACCACTCTCTGGCCCAACTCAAACTTGAACCACACAAAAAAAAAACACTGTCCTTCACAAACACGTTCAAAGCTCCTCTTGCCCTGGAATCCAAGCTGTGTTAAAGTTTGGCCTACCTACCTACCTAAAGACAAAAATGAATGAAAGAGAAACAAAAAACTTAGCTTTGAATTTTGGCTAAATCCTTCATCATTTGCTCAGCGTCAGATCAATCATCTCCTGGGCTAGGCATCGTCATTATTACCTACACCTCCGTCATCCATTCAGTGTCATCTCCCGAGCTCGCCAGACATCCCTCACCACAGTTGTTCATCCAACTGTTCACCTTCACATTCGTCAATAATCTACACTACACCTCCTTCTATAGAATTTTGCTAATATAATTAATGTCATAAATCTTGATCTCCTACAAATAAAAGATAGAAAAATCTATGTTTTATAATTTAGAGCGTTTTATTGTTGCTTAGAGTGCGGGATAAAAATAAAAAATCTGCCGAGAATAAACCTGAAAACAAAGAATCAAAAACTTTTAGCTGTTTGTAGATTACTTAGACCTGTTGAAAATTATCTCTTTTATATCTGTAATAAAAGTTATAACCGCTGAAAAAAATAAAAAGAATCGTTAGGTATCATCTTTCTCAGAACAGCACGAAAAATTCCGTAAAATCATTTAAAGACATGTTTTTCTTCTTTTTTCATCTTTAAAATCGTCCAATAATTTAATTATAAAAATCTAAAATTATAGATAATCTCATAAATATTGGATCTAATTTTCTAGATATGTAAGGTGTACTTAATTATTGTTGTCTAAACTCCATCTCTTTTTGTAATTGTGACAGAACAAGGGCATTCATTACATCGATCGGATTAGGTAATAAAAGTGACGAAACATTCTATCTAAATTTATTTATTTGCTTATTTATCAGTCCATATCAAGTTCAGCACAACAGTAACACGTGGCAGCGAAAAGTAGAATCACCAAATCAGGGCAAAGGTTTCGAAAGGAAAGAGTTCACTATCTGTTGTCGATCGAAGCGAATCAGTCAACATTGCCATCACATTTCGGCAAGGACTTTCCTCTCCGTTCTTCAGTGACCAGGACAGTGCCCAATCATCTCAATCAGGAAAGCAGGCCAACCATGTTGCTTGCGTGTTCATGATCTCGCAAATCCAACCATCGCAGAATCTCTGAAGCCAGGGAAGTGACCAACGTTTTTTCCTAACGTGGAATTAAGTGTGACCCCAAAACTGAGATGCCACATGGCTGAGTGAACCTGTTGATGTAGCAGTGGTCTGCAAGCGGTACCTGCATTAAAACTGTTTTTCGAATGAGGACGAAGAACAATTGAGCTAATTTGCGTTCGCTCTGCGTTTCGTCATTGACGTACCAACAAATGAAATGGAAAATAACTTTCGGTCGCTGTGTGTAGGTACTTTTCTCACATGTACCAGCCTTTGGTTGGCTGAGTGCTCTCCAGCCAAGGATCTGGAAACTCGCGTTTCATGTGCCGATTCCACAACATGAAAGGATGCGGGATCTTGGGTGACTTCAGTGGCGATCGTCGATCATAATGATCACAAACATGAAGGACCATCACGATATTTTAACACCTTTGACACAAACTTGGATGGAAGATCATCACAACAGGATGATTTTCCCAGATTCAGACATCAGTTGACAAATTTCCAACCTGCTTTTTTTCCATGACCTTTATTCGGATTGGAATAAAATTCAATTCTTCTGGAGTTATTCTGCGTAATTTTTGTTCGAGGATCCAATCCGAAAATTTTCAACAATGCAGAAGCTGAAACATCTGATGCGTAAACAGTACAAAACATGAGTGTCCAACGTTTGAGAGAAGAGTGCAGAGAACGTTCAGTATTTTGTGCACGGATGCTGATGGCCTTTCCAGAGGATTTTATTTCACTCTGCACATGCCTATTCTGGATTCATCCTGATGATTTCAAGGCTTCCTACGAACCTGAATAAACATTTTCCTGCAACAAAAAACAGAGCACTTCCTACTTTATCCGTGTAGCAATTCCATTTCACATTTATTTTCATCTTGTGGGAATGATCTCCAAAAACGTGGCGTCTTTCTGTGGCCAACCACTTTTGTAAAGATCACCCAGAACACCTGGAACATTTGAGAATCGTCACCGCGAGATCATTTGGAGTGCTCTTTTTCTGTTACAGTGAAACGATCTTCTCAAGATCGGAAAGATCGCCTGGAACACTTTCAAGATCACATTCGAAACACACGATGACCCTTCCTCAACGAAGATCGTCTGGCGAAGATCATCGCAGGAGTGCACCGAGAGTGCTCTGGAAGCGATTATTATCTGTTACAAAATGCCGATCTTCATGTGATCTTGAAGTGTTCTAGGTTTTTACAGTGCTTATATTGATTATTATTATTATTATTATTATTCAAAAACAGTGAGCAATTGACATGGCACTGTAACACACACAAACAGTCAACACAACAAGAAAATTACACGCTTTACAGCTTCTTTACACTTTCATTTTCAATTCCCCGGAACTTTCTCTCCTTTCATCGCATTCCTTACCTTGGTCCTATAAATATATATCTTATATATACTTACTTTATACTTACTGTATAAATAATAATTATTCCACAGGTCGTCGAGCCTGCATTGGTGATATCATAGCTCGCACTGGTCTGTTCCTCTTTCTCTCAAGCTTCGTCCAACACTACAAGTTCACCTTGGACAAGACAACCAGTTGCTTCAGTGACGAGGAGATCAACAGTGGCGGGGCACTCAAGTTCAGGTCCCCGAGAAATACTGCCGGCATGAGAGGGTGCCCTTACTACAAGGTTTTCGTCAGTAAGAGGGTCTGACGACCCGCCGGTCGGGCGAACGAACACGTTGGCAATTCAGGCTCGCAGAGAAATTGATGTGGTGATTTTCGAAATCGTACCGAAATTTTGCCTTGTTAAACATGTTGACATGTTGACACATTGTTAAATCATCAAAGCATGTTAACTTCAGTTGTTATGGGTATTTTTCTCCCAATACAAATCTTTCTTTTCTTTATATTTTTCCCTCTTTTTTCAAATTAAAATATTTGCCTAAAATCGCAACGCTGCATGTAGAATCGCTCGGGGCTGATGCGAAAAATCCGTCCCTGACAGTAATCGAACCCGCGACCTTCGAGTTTGTATTTAAAGGTGCCGTGGAAATCTTTATACACACTTACAATAATTGCTCTTGTAATTACAATCATTACAATTACAAGATTTCACAGCACTGTGATAGCGGAGAGAAGTGTCCAGTGGAAAACAACTTCGGTGCGAATTTCTCCCGAATGTGACAAGGTTTTCTTGACTTCCACTGACATGGGCTTGTCATGCAAGGCTACCAAATTCGAAAATCGAGCCTCTCGCACAGATCTTTCCACCAAAGTCGTTTACCACCGGACTCTTCTCTCAGCCGTAAATTATGCTGGTTACCGAGAGAAAAAAGTATCTTAACGGGATATGAATGGGTAACTCTATCTAGGTGCCATCATGCGATCTCCAAGTGTGGTTTTAAATAAGTGGATCTCGGCCACACAAATAGGCCATTGTGGGCAAGCCGTCAAACCTCATTCTCACAAGGCGTCAAAACTCATTCCCACAAGGCGTCAAAACTCATTCCCACGAGGCATCCCAAAAGGCGTCAAAACTCATCCCGATGGCAGAAGGCATCAAAACTCGTTCCCACAAGGCGTCAAAACTTATTCCCACAAGGCGTCAAAACTCATTCCCACAAGGCATCCCAAAAGGCGTCAAAACTCATCCCGATGGCAGAAGGCATCAAAACTCGTTCCCACAAGGCGTCAAAACTTATTCCCACAAGGCGTCAAAACTCATTCCCACAAGGCGTCAAAACTCATCCCAAAAGGCGTCAAAACTCATCCCCATGGCAGAAGGCATCAAAACTCGTTCCCACAAGGCGTCAAAACTCATTCCCACAAGGCGTCAAAACTCATTCCCACAAGACGTCAAAACTCATTCCCACAAGACGTCAAAACTCATTCCCACAAGGCGTCAAAACTCATTCCCACAAGACGTCAAAACTCATTCCCACAAGACGTCAAAACTCATTCCCACAAGGCGGCAAAACTCATTCCTACAAGCGTCAAAAATCATTAACTCCATGTGCATACGTAATGGAAGCCAAAAAGTTTTTGCCATCGCAAAAGTTTAAATTTTCCTGCTTTTATGCTTTTTGATTTGAAACTTTTTCCAGCTCTATGTTGCCACTTTATTCGGGACTATACACTTTCCGGTTAAAGCGTTGGCATATCTGGTGAGAGTAAGAAAAAGTATTAAATCACAAAACATAATAAAAACACGAATGTGCGTATTTTCCCTGTGGTAAAAGACTTTTGGGCTACCCTGTAGGTACCTCAGTGGTCGCAATGTCTTTCTGCGCTCTGTCGAAAACAATCAAAATGACTGAACAAAGTTCCGAAACAAAAGAATTCCAACATCAAAATCAAAAAATAAAAAAATAAAAAAGTCAGAAAATCAAAAGAAAATTATGTTCACTGAAATCTCTGAGATTCGAGCAGATAAATTGCAACTGTGGCGTCGCGGCTTATCAATTTTTGAATCAGTTGTTCGGCATGCTGGGTCAATTCCAGTTTGTCCACATCTCGCTGTGCGCGCAGGTCAAGCGAATCGGCTTTGAAGTGAAGTTAGGTCACAGGTCAGCGCGTTGCTTGCACGTCGCAGTAGTTCTTAATTGGTTTTCAGTTCGTTTTTTGTTGCCATGAGTGGCGCTCGTCGTATTGTGGAACCCTCAAACAAAGACCTTTCATCAGTATTTCGAAGTTTTTTAGCGGGAATTTGGAGTATTTAGGAGTTTTGGAGCGGGAGTTTGGCAATGGCGCCGGAGCCGGGGGGGCAGGAGGGGCAGCTTGCCCCCCCTGGAAAATATCAGGAGGGGCATTGCCCCTCCTAAAACCAAGATGCTGCCACCGCTGTAAATTATCTGGACAGGTGGTCCCGGACTGCCCCTCCTATGATCTCATCACAATGGGATTTCCTTCACAAAAGGAGAAACTCCAAATTTTCACTTGTGGTAAAGGGTAAATAATGGTAAATTGTAATGACCTTTTCCCTGCAATGTGGTTTCATGCATTCCCTCTTTTTGCAGAGGGGATGCAATGCAACTCCTCAACTTCCCAATTCGACTCATGCCTCTCTTCTCTCTCTGTTCTCATGTGCTTACTCAGGTTATAGGCCTACACCACTGCACCAGCAGCACATTGCAGTCTGGTTATTAATTTAGACCACCCCCCAGAAGTTTGATCATCCCATTTTATACCTGAAAATGTGGAATTATACATTTTTGAGAAAAGGGTCAGTGATGAGCCTCTTGCTTGTTCCGTTCCCATCTGTGGATCTGTGGCGGATGACTGATAACCTGAGCTGCATTGCAGAGCTGATATGTTGTTTAATTGATTTGCTGCAATTTCTGTTCCAAAGAAACGCCATATGATCGAACAATGACGTTCTCGCATTGTGCTGTTTTTATTGTGAGTGTGACTTTAAATAGGTCCACCCATACAGGTCACAAAGAAGAGCACTGCAAGACGGCTGTTGCAATTATGTGGCATTGGAAGAAAACTCTTCGTCTCCCTTTAACCTTTGGTCTTGTAAGGGTTAGGATAAATGATGTCCAATTGGCATCATCAGTCCGCATTGAGATCTCAAATCGGTTTCCTGCCGTTTCCCTCTGCAGCGGACTGGTGCGCACTGACCGTTCCAAGACGGGCGAATAATAGGAGGAAGATTGTTATGTGCTGTTGTGTATCGTGTTGTTGTTCACAGTGGTCCAAAAGGCAAAAAAAAAACTATTTTGAGCTTGTAGAGAGCTGTGTAAACTTTTGATTTGCAACCGGCTGACTTTATCGATTGATTGAAATCTATTATTCATTTTGTGATGAAAAACTGCTTGAAAATAATCAGTGAGGCGGGACTAAGTTATTTGGAGAATTGAGTTAAATTCGATCAATTTTGAATGGATATTTAGGCCATTTGGGGTTTTTTACTCAAATTGAGTAAAAATGCCTTTGTCACTATGGCACGGGCAGGTGAGTGACAGTTTCTCATGTTCCGCAATTCTTCTGAGAGTTGTTTTGGGGTAGCCCCCACCTGGGGCTCCGCCCCTTGGATCCCCGCCGGGTGGCTCCCGCCCCCCGGACCCCCTGAGCTGTGGGCCGCTACGCGGCCTATGCTTCGCCCCCCCTGAATTTTTTTACTTGGAGTTTGGAGTATTTAGGAGTTTTGGAGCGGGAGTTTGGAGTATTTCGGAATGTCAGGCTTTTCAGAATTTCGGAGCGGGTAATTGCGCAGACTTGTTTCATCATACGGGTCCTCTGAATTCGCAACGAACACCTTACAATATTTGCGGAGGTGAAGGGGTGTGCAGGATGAATAGTGACGGCAGAAGTAATGTACCCATACATGTTTTTTCCCATTTAACTGTTGCCTCCGAAATTTTTTTCTTTATTTTTATTCTTATGCAGGCCGTCCAAATCAAAACGCCAAATTCCAACAAAGCGTCCTGGAGGTGACAGATTTTAACCTCAGTTACAAAAGAGGATCTTTAATTTAAAATGTCTCGGATCTTTAATTTAAAATGTCTCATGACTTCACCGTCTCTTGATTTCACCGTCTCTTGATTTCACCGTCTCATGACTTCACCGTCTCTTGATTTCACCGTCTCATGACTTCACCGTCTCTTGATTTCACCGTCTCATGACTTCACCGTCTCTTGATTTCACCGTCTCATGACTTCACCGTCTCTTGATTTCACCGTCTCATGACTTCACCGTCTCATGACTTCACCGTCTCATGACTTCACCGTCTCATGACTTCACCATCTCTTGATTTCACCGTCTCATGACTTCACCGTCTCTTGACTTCACCGTCTAGTGACTTCACTGTCTAAAGACTTCACGGTCTCGTGATTTCACCGTCTCGTGACAAAACTGTCGCGTGACTTCAAGCTCTGGTGATTTCACCGTCTAGTGACTCACCGACTCTCTTCACCGACTCTCTTCACCGTCTCTTGATTTCACCGTCTCTTGATTTCACCGTCTCATGACTTCACCGTCTCTTGATTTCACCGTCTCATGACTCCACCGTCTCTTGATTTCACCGTATCATGACTTCACCGTCTCTTGATTTCACCGTCTCATGACTTCACCGTCTCTTGACTTCACCGTCTTGTGACTTCACCGTCTGGTGACTTCACTGTCTAAAGACTTCACGGTCTCGTGATTTCACCGTCTCGTGACAAAACTGTCGCGTGACTTCAAGCTCTGGTGATTTCACCGTCTAGTGAGTCACCGACTCTCTTCACCGACTCTCTTCACCGTCTCTTGACTTCACCGTCTCGTGACTTCACCGTCTCTTGATTTCACCGTCTCATGACTTCACCGTCTCTTGACTTCACCATCTCTTGACTTCACCGTCTCTTTGACTTCACCATGTCTTGAATTCATCGTCTCTTGACCTCACCATCTCTTGAGTTTATCGTCTCTTGACTTCGCCGTCTCGTGATTTCACCGTCTCGTGACTTCACCGTCCAGTGACTTCACCGTCCAGTGACTTCAATCGTCTAGTGACTTCACCGTCTAGTGACTTCACCGTCTAGTGACTTCACCGTCTAGTGACTTCGCTGTCTAAAGACTTCACGGTCTCGTGATTTAACCGTCTCGTGACAAAACTGTCTCGTGACTTCAAGCTCTGGTGATTTCACCGTCTAGTGACTCACCGCCTCTCTTCACCGTCTCTTGACTTCACCGTCTCTTGATTTCACCGTCTCGTGACTTCACCGTCTCGTGACTTCGCCGTCTCTTGACTTCGCCGTCTCGTGACTTCGCCATCTGGTGACTTCGCCGTCTCGTGACTTCGCCGTCTCGTGACTTCGCCGTCTCGTGACTTCGCCGTCTCGTGACTTCGCCGTCTCGTGACTTCGCCGTCTCGTGACTTCGCCGTCTCGTGACTTCGCCGTCTCGTGACTTCGCCGTCTCGTGACTTCACCGTCTCTTGACTTCACCGTCTCTTGACTTCACCGTTTCTTGACTTCACCATCTCGTGACTTCACCGTCTCGTGACTTCACCGTCTCTTCACTTCCACCATCTCTTCACTTCCACCGTCTCATTGACTTCTCCGTCTCGTGACTTCACCGTCTCGTGACTTCGCAGTCTTATGACTTCGCAGTCTCGTGACTTCACCTTCTCGTGACTTCACCGTATCTTTCGTGCACCAGCCGGTTATTTCGATTTGTCGATCATGTGACGTCAATATTTGTGTCACATCGCTTTCCGTTATATCCCGGAACAGGGTGTCAGCCTTTTTGGTTTACCGTTTCTTCTGAATTTTGATCTGTGAGAGTTGGAGAGGTGCATTTTTCAGAGCTTTTTGTGAAGTTTTTCAAGCCGTACTCACTTATGCATGTTTTTGACCACGATTAATCGTCATCATAGCTGGGTCTTCGTTTCGGCGGGACCGGTGACTGGGGCAGAACGAACTGAGGCAGAAGTGGACTGAGGCAGAATTTTTGCATTTTTGGAGGCTGATTTTTTCAATTTCTGTGGGTTAGGTTAGGTCAGGTTAGGTTAGGTTTAGTTTGGACAGGTGTAAGCTACCACCTCCATGCAAAAACTCCCTCCAAAACTCCCTCCTTTGTCCAATTCTACCTCAGTCCAATTCTGCCCCAGTCCACTTCTGCCTCAGTCCGTTCTATCCCAGTCCCCCGATCCGTTTCGGCTGTCACGGCATGTTTGGTCCCGCCTGCTAACCATTGATCTCGAAAGAAAATATGGATGCGTAACAGAAGCGAAAAAAGCGTGGCCTTGCAATGCACAATGCGGTTCCTTCAGTTTGTGTTCCCGTCCTGACCAGACGATGCTCTTCAGGACCCGACCCTGCTTTTGGCGGAACCAAGCCGCTCAGGTACAAGTCACGTTGTTTCTCGCTATTATGCAGGCTGTTGCGCTTCTTACTCCAATATTCTAATAGATTAATAGCAACCAAGGCTAAAATAACGCAATTAACTATGTTTATTGAACCAATTGTGGCTGTCTGCGTGTGCTTGTCTTTGGCAGTCATTTACCTCGTTCGCCAAGCTTTCCAAAGAAGAAAACACAATTTTCCACCTGGTAAGTTGATTGGAATTTCCCCGAGGGGAGAATAAATTGGAGGGGTACCGGGACGTCATTTCGGGGATTGGGGAGCAACGGCTTTCCTGCCAAGAAATTCCCTGGCAGCAGTTCGCTTTCTCGTCCCTGGCATGTGCTTTTGGCTCGCCTTGCCGTGAAATTTTGGTCGCGTAAACACCAATGTTGCAACCACCAAATTAAACCTAATTGTTTTTACATTTCTCCAGCTTCTGGGGAGCTGCCACCCAGACTCATCCATCGGCAGGAGTTCTGACCCCTAGGATCCCAGCTGAAGCTTTGCCCCAGACCCCAATTACTGAGGCTGAGTGGGCTCAGCCCCCAGATTCTCCAACTGGTCTGCGCCCAGACCCTGCATTGAGAAATGACCACCTGCGGAAACCTTCAGAATGAAATGACGGCCCGCAGTTAATATTTTTTTGCTTACACTGTGGACGTTTTTCGCGAACATGGTTTAAAATCGAATGAACAACAATCAAAACTGTAAAAATATATGTGACACGGTCCGCCAAAAGACATCGATCGAACACTCGTATGCCCGATGAGGTTCCACAGCAGAAAAGAAAAACTAATTTTTCGATCAGTGTATCATTCGGAATGGAGGATCAACAACATTGATCACAAATCAAGAATCAGCCAAACATTGCACTTCAAGAGCAAATCGAGAAAATTCCCTTTCAGAAGTAGCTACAGGGAAAAATAAAAAAACTTTCTTCACCAAGGACAGGACCAAGAAACTTTTCTCATGACTTCCGTTCCATCCAGGCGGAGAAAGCCAGCTGTTAAGTTTATGCATTAGAGCAGAACTAGAAAAAATGACACCAAGCGCCGTGTGGCGCATGACATGACATTCATGTAACGTGTGAAACAGGATGGCCCATGATGCATTGCAAAAATTAGCTGTCCCGTGAGTTGGCCATCAGGCGTTTGAATTCCCCTTGGTGGGGCAGGGAGTGTAAAGGATGACTGGTGCATGGGCCCATGGCCACCACGGTGAGAATGTTCGAAACGAGTGGTTCGAACATCTTTCTGAAACTAAACCTAACGAACCCAACCTACCCCGACCTAATTTAACCTTTTTCCTTTACCTAACCCTAAACCTAACCTAACCTAACACCTGTTTCTTAAGTTAACCCGTATTTCTTCTGGGACTAAAGTCTGTTCATTTTCAGAATGGTCCGCGCCTTTTTTGCAGACAGGGATGTGCAAATTTGTGCAAAAATCGGGAATCGGAGATTTTGAGCTGGGGGCCTCAATTTTAGAGACTGTCAGTTTTCACCTCTCAATCTTTTGATAATTCTATTTTTCGGAGTCTTTTCAATTCTCTGTGACCACGATCTCTCTGGTTTGCTGGTCGTTCCGCTCCTGCTTTTAAAATATGCTCTTCTAGTGTGCAGCGCTGAACCGAAACTTCGCTGGATCCCCCCTTTGCAATTATTGGCACCGACCTGCAATGGTGCGCGGCCATATCTGCCTTTGCTGTCAACAACTGGAACACAGGCACACGTATTTATGTCTCGAAAATGTCAAAATCATGTTTAGGTTGCTTTCCCATCTGTGATAAGTTTGTTTTGTCTAAGCAAACATGTGCCAAATGAAAATTAAAAAATTTTGCCCAAGGCGAGACTCGAACCCACGATCTTGTGATCGAAAGTCCAACGCTCTACCACTGAAACACCGGCGCTTTCGGGAATTTCGGTTCTCCAGTCGCGTTTAAATGAAACAATTCGGATATTCATTCAGGCAAAGAATGTTGTACAATTTGGACACCACTGTCGTGCCCCCGCTTCAACCTTCGTTTTTCTGCGAGTTTTGGCGCGGACCATTCTGAAAATGAACGCACTTTAGATTCGGCGGAAATTTTTGACGGTAAAAATTGGATTTCATTCCGCGCACCCACATTTCTCCTTGTGCATTTACCCACTTTTGTTCCCACAGTAACCTCCTTTGCCCACTTTTTAGTAACATTTACCCACTTTGGTAGGTACATTTACCACTTTTTTCGACATTTACCCAGGTTACCCACCTCTGCATCCACACGTATTCATCTTTTGCAAGCCAATTTACCCACTTTGCACCTACATTTACCCACTTTAGTACATTTCCCACCAACATTACCCGCGGAAAATGTCTGTTCCTTGATACATTTTGAAAATGCGAACTGCGAATCGACACTTCCATGTGAAATCCAGCGAAAATTTAATTTCTGTGCTGCATTGACATAGTCTTCTATTGGTTTTCCATTGTCTTACTTTCTTGCAAGTTTTCTTCCGAGTTTTTTGTGTGCTTCCTCCACCTGCATAATGTTTTTTACATGCGCTGTATCTTCGAAAAAAAGAAAAAAAAAATTGATTTTTTTCTTTTTAAATTTTTTTAATTTTTAAAATTCAAACGTTTTGCATTTTTAAATTTTATAATTTGTAACTTTTTATTCTTTTTGCAATGCTTTTGAATTTTTTGCACATATTTTTTTATTTCTGAATTTTTTATGAATCTCTCCGGAGAAAAACGGGTTGCCGGAACAACGTCTAATTTTCGGAACATCTATAAAGTGTTGAGGCCTGAATTGATGCTATAACCAAAATTAACCCAACCTAACCTGACCTAACATCTCGTACCCTCCTTACCCTAACCTATCCTAACGTATCCTAGCCTATCCTAACTTACCCTAACCTATACTAACCTATCTTGACACACACTACCCTTCCCTTAATCCAACCTGTCCTAAAGTTGATTTTCGTTTGATACTGCTTTCTGCGGAATTTTTAGACCTTCCGAAAATTAGACGTTATTCCGCGCAACCGAGAAAAACATTCGCAATCTTGGAGCATAACAAAAGTTCTCTTAAATTCCAGGCCCTCAAGGAGTTCCATTTCTCGGTTGCATTCCAATGGTTGACAGAATCTACATCTACGACTCCATGTCGGAGATATCCGAATCGTACGGAGACATCTTCACGCTTCAATTGGGTCTGTCAAAGGTGGTCGTCTTGAATGGTCACAGGGCCATCAAAGCTGCTTTCAATAAATTGGAACTGTGCGGAAGACCACAAGGATTTCCATTCGATCATATGCCGCAAGGAAACTATGGTTAGAGGATGAAGTATCCACATTTTCCCGCGTCCACCAGGAAACTACTGCAATAGGATAGAGATACTCATATTTTCCTGCACACCTCTCTCAATTTCTACGAACCTTACTCGCGGGAGTCCCATATGTCCCGCACATACCCCAATTTCAACGAAACTATTCGGGTAGCCCCTCCACGTGAAACTAACGTAAGAGGAAACCCGTTATCGGACCACCCATGGCCAAATTTCAATAAGTCTATTCGGTAAGTCTCCCAACGACAGGCAACACAGATGAGAGCGCTTCCCTGCATGCCGGACCATGCGTCGAGGGAGAAAGAGTCAGGGGTGAAAACTTACGGTAACTTTTTTGGAAAGCACTTTTGTCTGTGAGAGACGTGTCTGAATTTGAATAATCCGAGCAAGGATTAGGTAAATCCGAACGATACGCATGTGGACAGGTATTCAAGGACTAACCCATTTTTGATCTTCAAACGCAGCCGACTGTTATTACCGCCTTATCAGTGCAATTCTCACGGTTGCAGTTCGAAATACCTGCCGACATCTGAAAAAGGCTGAACTGGACGAGTTTTCATGCACGCTCAAGTAGCCAAAATAGGATAGGAAGATGAGGACGAGGTAGGTAGAACAGGATAGGTTGGGATAGGTGTGTTAGGACAGGTTAGGTTGGGTTAGGTCAGGTTTAGGTTGGGTTTAGTTAGCTTTAAGTATATCAGAAGGCAATGGTGACAACTCGTTCAGTTCAATGTCGACAGGTGTTCCGAACTGTTACCATTCTCACAACGCCAAGCTTCCGCTTTGCGCGCAAATATCCGCAAAATTGCATTAAACACCTGTTGACAGGCGACACAGAGATCTGAATCGCCAGAATTGGTAGTCGAAAAAAAGCCAAAGATATGACCTTACCACTAGCCAGAAATGTTTCCAAGACAGAAATTGACCATGCTTTTCGATTTATGTTTGCAATAAAAAAAATGGATGGAACATTGAACACGAAATCACCAGTTGACATGTTTTTATCCAGTAATGTTTTTGCAATTGTGGCCATGCTATTCTATGTATTTCTGTTCTGCATAGTAAATAGTTAGCTGAAATGGGTAGAACATTGAACGCGAAATCACCAATTGAACATGTTTTGTTGGCATGCTTTATCATGTTTTATTCTGAGTCAGCAAAATTTGTCAGCCAACGTTGCAGACAATCGACGCAATCTGTCCGTCATTTGACACGCTTGTATTTAGTGTGTATACAGAGTTTCCCAAAAGTCACTTGACAACCCCTGCAATTTGCTACTTTTCAATCTTCTCTTGTGGGGCTATTTTCACAGATTCCATGTTCAGATTGGGCAGGCTGCCTGCTGCAGGTATTATCCATCCGAATTGGAACAAACTCCACTCCAAGGCTTCCACAGTTGCTTCAAACCTGCACTTCAATATGCACTTTTCTGGGGTTGTTAAGTGACTTTTTTCGAGAAACATTGTATGTTCTACATTTTAGGGATAATTGCATCCTACAACCAACATGG
>JASGXE010007818.1:0-49298 GCA_030068105.1 Sinentomon sp. SZTP_YWyxl
CAAAATGTCCCCTTCAATGGGATGTCAGATTTTTTGAAGGTCTTCTTGGAAAAGTTAGCAAATGCAAGAATTGACATTTATTTAGATCATTAAGCAACACGTCTGAGAACACGTCAATCCGTTCTGAACGACGCCGAATTATGCCTTCACGAACGGCTGCCGGCATCAGGTTTCGGAAAATTAGGTCCATCTTCCGGTATTCGTTCCACTTTACACTAATTCTCCGGGAGAAAAGATTCACCGGGGAGGTGCAAGCCTCAGTGATTTCCCTCTTTGAAGAATTCCAGCTGACATCAAGACAAAACATCGGCCGTTCTTCTTAAAGGACGCAACCCGCATAGCATGAAAGCAAATGAATTTTGCAAGATGTTCGGGCCCATCTCTGCATCATATTTTCTCTGTGACTGTTCTCCCCGGAAAGTTTAAATAATCCACAAACATTTGCTAGTTCCCCAACCAATTAGAAAGACACTGCACATCATCAAAAGTCTTCGAACATGGAAGTTCATACTCAGGCGCCATTTAAAATCAATGACAGCATGCGCCGCAAAACATCATGACATACGTGTGAGGCGTTAAGTTGCACCAAGGTCTGTCGAAATTAGATGACCCCTGTATTAACTAGTGCCTTAAAATATCGCCTATGTTCGAGGACTTTAGATAAAGTTCCGTTTTCCTCTGTCTTGACAAACCCCCCAAAAATCAAAAGTCTGGCACATCATTACAGTCGTTCGTGAGTCGTGACCTTCCGCGTCAATGACACATGCGTCGTAACGCAGGTAGTTACGTCACGTGTGAACATCCTTCCTTGTCAGTATTTCGACGCGGCGATTGGCGATGAAATTCGAGTCATGTTCACGGCGATTTGATTACCAAGAGCAAGAACGGACACAAAACGGTTGACGACAGGAGGTTCGGTTCGATATGATGGTGTGGGACGGGACGAAATAATTAATTGTGCGAACCGTTGGTGCGGACGAATTGGTCCATTAAAAAAGAAACGAAATGACAGGTGAGTGGAATTGGAGCTGAAAAGCACTTTGACCAACCTTTACATTTTCGGCACAGTGACGCAACAACGCCAGAATGGACGGAATTGTTGAAATTGGGGCCCATTTGGTCAAGTGCAAAAAATGAATTAGTTTTCAACGTCCTCCTGGTCCAGCCCAATAGGCCAATGGATCAGAAGGTCATGTATTTTTACACTTCGACCGCAGTCGCCATCTATGTTCATATGTCAAAAAAGCCAGAAAAGATGGACGAACTTTTTCACATGGCGCGATTTGCGGGGATGGAGTCTAACCGAGAGGGTGTTTACCTCTCCCCCATTTGGGTTCACCCCTGCTCCTGTCAAATTTCCACGAATCGCATGCTACTTTTGCCTGAATTATCGCCTAATTTTTACACGAGAATGGCTTCATAGGTATGTTAATTAACAACCTTTATTCTGAAGGGTTTGACAGTTGATGAACCACCACAGGAAATGAGTCAACGCAGTTGCGTATACCTCTTATCAAAAAAGTAGGAGCAGAACCCACGAATTTGTCTGATACCTATTAGACAGTAACCACTATAGGTTTGTCTGAAACCCGTGATAGCAGAAATCAGCCCTTTTTCTGAAGCGAAGCCATGAGAGCACAAGCGACGAATTTGTGTCAAACACGCACTGGAGATAAACCAATTATTAGGTACTTCTCTGAAACCCACATTGTCTGAAACCGTTGAGGGATTTCACCACTAATTTATCTGAAACCCATACGAGAGATAAACCACGAATTTCTCTGAAACACATGAGATCGTAAACCACTGTAATTTTGTCCGAAAACCATGATATCATAAACCTCTGTTTTGTCTCAAACCCATCAGAGACAAAACCACTATTTTGTCTGAAACCCATGTGATCATAAACAACAAAATTTGTCTGAAACCCATGATATCATAAACTACTAATCTGTCTCAAACCCATCAGAAATAAACCACTAATTTGTCTCGAACCCATCAGAGATGAACCACTAATTTGTCAGAAACCCATGAGATCACAAACCACTATAATTTATCCGAAACCCATGAATATCATAAACCACTAATTTGTCTCAAACCCATCAGAGATAAACAACTAATTTGTCTGAAACCCATGAGATAATAAACCACTATAATTTAACTGCAACTCATGATATCACAAACCACTAATCTGTCTGAAACCCACGAGTGCACTCCCAAAGCTTCATCTCGTTGCGAAACATATCTTGAGACTGCTGGAAAAGTTTATTGGAACCTCATGTTCGAATGATTTTTTGGACATTCCAAGATTCGGTGGTTCAAATGTTTTTTTATAGGTACATTCCAAGATTCGGTGCTTCATTCGCGTCTCTTCAGAATTCGAAAGTTTTGATTGCTGCAGACAAAAGAAAGAAGAGCAATTTGTGGTTACTGGAGGTTAGGAATCGTTTTGGATTCGAATGAACGCATAGGTTCTGAACCGTTCTTGCGATGAAAGTTTAAACCCATGAGATTCGGAATATCATCGGACTCTCTCTTTTGCTTTTCTGGAAGTTTTTTTTTTCTCAACAGTCATGCGAAAATGCACACCTCGTTATGCCTCAAGCTCATACCTCGTGGCTTGTACCAGTTCCCATCAGAACTCCGAAGTTAAGCAACGTTGGGCCTGGATGATGCTTGGATGGGAGACCACCCTTGTAACCCAGGTTGTGCTACTGGAAGGGGGCTTAGTGGCCAAGTCCCTCGTCTCCTTCGGATGAAACGTCAAGCAGGATATCCCGTGTGCAGCATCAGACTATGCACGTTAAAGAACACCTAGTTCCAGTCCAAGAGAGGCTGGCAGGTAACAATACACAGAAGCCACACATCACAAGACACACGTCTCCGCTCTGCAGAGCATATTCGGTTCGGGAAATCCTGCGGGTTGGTGTGTACACGCCTTAAAACTGATCCGAGTCCTTTCAGTTGAATGCAGAGCGGAGTTGGCTACGATTATGGGGCATGGTTCTCCTTGCGAGCCCAAGTTGTGCAACAAGGTTTAGGTAAGCCGACCCACTGGCCGAATGGCTGTCAGCTCATAATGGCAATGATGATGATGATGATGAAAATCGTCTATTTTCGTGCGCAAATGTGCAAAACCATCGAAGACAATTCGAGTGTTCCTTTTTCTGGGCATAAGAGTCTCGTTGAAATTTATCGATTCCCCGGCGACCCAGCTTTTTCGTGCGCGCTCTCTCGGACAAGCGTGAAAGGTCAACTTTTAATTTGATCTATCGGAAAAGGTTCCGATAATCCGCGAAGAGTTTCGTCTTTCGTTTCAGCTCTCATCCGCATTCTTTGCTGACTGCATGTACAGTTATGGCCAGAAAAAAGTTACCACAAACATCTTCCACCTTCTTGAATTTGTTCAAAAAGAGAAAAGTAAAAAAGGATGCCTTGTCTTCCCGCAATGGCAATGCCATGCACCCGATCAAAACACTGTTCATGTATAGCGGCGGCGGAATTAATATACTCATACATGTAAAAAATTGCAACCGTTCAGATTTTGGCAAAAACTCCATGCTGCAGAAATTAAAGATCCTCTTTTGTAACCGAGGTAAAAATCTGACACCTCTAGAACGCTTTGTTGAAATCTGGCGCTTTAATTTTTACCGCCTGCATACGAATAAAAAGAAAGAAAAAAAAGTTTCGGTGGCCACAGTTAAATGGGAAAAAACACATGTGTGGGTACATTAAATTTGCCGCCACAAACCATGGAGTCGGGGCCTGGAAGGAAATGCCAATTGAAACGTAAATCGCAGATATTCCAACCCAGAGCTGCCGTGGTCGCGTGGGGTAGCAGGGGGCACATGGGACGGTCGCGACACCCTCTTCCCGGGGAAAATGGAAATTTTTACGAAAAATTCGCAATTTGGCACCCCGAAATGAACCCAACATTTAAAATTTCTTCTGGGGAAAAAAGATCCTGGTGACATTTTTGTCCCCAGCCCATTGCTTGGGGGTCTACCCCTTTGTGCCCCGATGGGGCGCTACCCCAGACTGATGAAACGGTGACGTTCGCCTATCTCGAAGGGTTTGATTCCACACTATTCTGCGTCGGAAGAGTGCGCATGTTAAGAGGTGTCGACCTGTTTGTTTCTCTCACCGATCACCCTGTCCATTCAAACTCCAGAGCCATGCGAATCGGAACGTGAAGCGGTGCTCCGTGCAGCTCGGGGATCTTCCCATCCGTGGAAAAAGGACGATGAGTTTATTTTTTTCATTTCGAACAGATTGCGATTGTGTTAACACGGTTAAATCTGAATCTGAACCGCAAAGGTCACGACACAGATGGAGAAGATCCTCATCCCGCTGAGCGCACGTGATGCGTGCCATCGTTGCAATGACGACAGGAGAGACAGAGAGCGGACGATCCGGGATGATCCACCGATCTCGATCCCGATGCGAGCCAAAATCGGATTCGTCTTTCTCGCTCGCTGGCTCCCTCGCCAAATCCGCAAAATTGTCAAGCGTTGTCGTTGATGTGGATCATCAAATCTAGCAGGTGGTGCGTACAGGTGTGTTCGTCGCTGGCTTCACATTTGCTCACCTGCGCGTTTCAGGTCGGATTTCCGCGGATTCCGTCAAGCCGTTTTTAACACACATCTCCCCGCATCAATGTCCTTTTCTCATCATGAGTCTCTCAAATCCGGGAGGCGTATTTTGTTATCTATACGAATCCGGCAATGTCCCGATTTGACGCATGGACAAAAGAGCAAAATAAAGCTAACCTAACCCAACTAACCAACCTAACCTGCCCTAACCTAACCCATCCTAACCTTACCTAACCCATTTTCTATATTCAGAGTGTTTTCCTGCCTTTTTGTGGCTCGGGACTTTTGCATGCGGTTAGATGGAAAAGTGCCCGATTCGTACAGATTAATCAAATACGCATCCGGGAGCATCATTGTGTGGATTTAGCAATTCTATAAGGTCAATTCTTACTGGTGATGTCTTGCTCCCGCTTCCGCCTTACGGTATTCGCAAAAGCCGATTCAGAGAAGAGCGGAAAATGGTGCAAACGTTTACCAATCCTTCATGCTTTTCCAGTTGCTCGCACAACTCTTTTTCCGCGAACCATTCGTGACTGGAACTCCCAACCTTCCGATTCGGCTGTTTCATTTCGGCGTTCTCAAAGCAAGTGGGAAAATGGTATTGGATATTGGAGATCCTCAAGGATTGAACAAGAATGCTTTATTATCTCACGAGTAATCCGACACCGTAAACTAAGACTTTGGATGATGCAAAGCATGCTTGAGTTATAATCCACTGAAGAATGCTTGAGGTTTTATAAAAATTGAAGAAAAGGCCTGGTGGAAATTCAAGTTTCCGCTGCCGGCTGTCGCAAATGTCACTGGAAATTTGTGAAAATAAACACCTGAATCATCTGACAAGAAACAGTCTGGAAAACACAAAAAATCTGAAAATCTGAAAATGTGAAAAAATCGGAGAAGACGTCCGAAAAAAATCTGAAAAAAAAATCTGAAAATTTTAAAAATCCGAGAAAAATAAAAAATCTGAAAATCTGCAAATCTTATTTTTGACATCAAATGTGAAGTATCCCGCGGGGGTGCATTGTGACTGGAAATCTCGAACATCTGGAAAGCATTCATTGGATTTGAATAAAAATTTGCGAATCATTCTTGGATTCGTGGAGCATTCGTGTGTGCAAAGTTTTTGTAGCAAGAATTCATGAATATTCCGCTGGGATTTGTTTTGATCGATTTTTTGTGGTTCATGGCCGGCCTTTTTCGCTCCAAAAGTCAAAATTGCGTCTTCTGCCATACCAAAGCGGTCACATCAATTTTTCTGAGGTCGCCTGTATACTTTGAAATGACACAGAGTAAAGTGTGTCATCTCACCGTTATAACGGAGGTATACGTATCGCTGTTTCACGTTTTCAAGATTAGATTTTAAACGCTTTGGCGCGAATTTTCTTCCGTTCCGACTTCGAGCTGAGAGAGTGTCATGTCTTTTTCCGTGTCAAACGAATTCGAAGTTGAAGTTAACTTGCGCGGGAATAATGGTCAGAGAGGACGCTTTAATGAAAGAATGCGAACGTTTTCGGAGGTGGTCCAAATTTTTGGCGGCTCTACCCGAAAATGATATATCATTTTGCGGTTGACATGATCATTTTTGGGGACGTTTTTGGACGGATGGCGTTTTTCGGAGGTGCTTGAAAAAGCATCTCGCCATCGAAGCTTGACTTTGGTATGGCAATTGTGGAAAAATTTGTTGTTAAATTTGTTTGTTGGAATTCATTGTGGATAAAACATCAACATTTTGGAAGGGTCAGGAACAAATGTGCAGTCGTTGCAAACATATTGCCACTTTTTGCAAAATACCTACACTCTAATTCAAAAAGTCTTACTTTCAGTCACTTTTCAGGGGACACTTTTCAGATACCCAACCATGACTTAATTTAAGATTCCAAATCCAAATTCTGAGAACATTTAAGACAGGATCAAGCATTTTCAGACGCTCTATTATTTTAAAAATTCGTTCTTGTCTTAAACTAAGATTACATCAATTGCTGTAATCTTGAAGTAAGTCATGGTTGGGTATCTTAAAAGTGTCCCCTGAAAAGTCACTGAAAGTAAGACTTTTTGAATTAGAGTGTATGATTGTCATACATATATGCGCCAGATGGGGCAATTTGAACAGTATAGTGCTTGATTGAAAAACGATGCTTTTTGTTAGCGCCGCTTATTGTACCATCTGGACCATGGCGTATTTTAGATACCATCATATCCCGTTCGCGATTTTACAAGATGCTACCGAAGACTCTTTGTGCAAGTGTGCGCAATTGGGGCCCAATACTCGAAAGAATTAAAAAAAGTTTATTTTTGTCTCAAAAGGTACAACTGAACCTGACCGGGACCTTCTCGGAAAAAATGCTCGTTGCGGTCCCCATCTGAAGTTGCGATAGCTTTGGTAAACTCACCTCCCTTTCCCTTTGTATTTTTTGTGAAACCGTTTTTGCAAACGTCTGTGTAGGCACTCAAATGAACATTTCTGCGCTTTTTTTTGGCAGTCAGCTTTTTTAAAAGGTTGGCCATTTTGGGGATAGCCGTCCAGAAAAAAGACGTTCTAACGTATGAAGCATTCGTATCAGCGGCGAAATCCATAGTCGAGGGTTAAGCTTTCATTTTTGTACATTACTTCTCGTCAATTTTCAACAATTTTTTCAACAATTTTTCAATTTCAACATTTATTTTTTCCAGCAATTTTTCAATTTCAACAATTCAACAACAATATCAACAATAAAAATTCAAAGATTTTTCAATAATTTTTTAAACAATTTTTTTTTCGACAATTTTTCGTCAACTCCCGAAAACAATCGAATTTCGGATCTGTTCAAAATTTGTCCACGCTTTGAAAATTGAAATGTGACCATAATTTCTGCAAATTTAGGTCAAAATCTGCCATCCTCCTTGCGAAGTCGTGATCTTCCCATCTCCTTTAGAGTTCTTCCTCTTGCGGGTTGAATGCAAATCTCCGAATTCAGCATCAAAATGCACTCGTATAATTGTGCCAAATTTCTGCTTATTTAGCTAACTGTGCTCAGAATTTAAAAAACAAGTCAAGTTCGTATAAATTTGGCATCGAAGCCAGTTTTGGCTGTCGTGCTGTCGTGACAGGTCGATTGGCTAGCAGCGTGGGACCATGGGCGCAATTTCTGGAGGGGGCCAAAGTTGGCATGTTACCCCAAATTTCGAACGTTGCCAATGCGATAGGGCCTACATTGTTCGGTGTGCGTGTTTACAAACCCTGCCGCGACTTTTGATGGCGGCGAGCGTTTTGTGCAAGAATGCTCGATTAGAAAAAAAAATTCTTTCCTAAAGCTATCTGAACATGACCTAACCCTGTCCCTCTCGGAAAAATAATGCTCGCTGGGGGGCCCAGCCTGCTATCAAGTCATGGCAGGGTTTGCAAACTGGCGTCCGGCGTCCCGCGCGTGGTACTTCAATTCTGCATGGATTTGAGTGAATCCCAATTTTGACGTGTGACCAAAATTGTGAAACAAGCTTATCTAACATACAGCCTAACCCAGCCTAAACCCTGCCCTATTTTTGTTCCAGACTTTTTTTCGTTTTTGGAGTTCGGGATTTCAACACGTGGTTAGCAAATTGCCCGAAAAAGTGTTGGCTATTCTTGAGCAGGCGTTCCAAGACGGCAGGTGTATCCTAAACCGTCGATTTCGGCGAAGAAATTATTGGTGCCCGGGGGTCTTCGGCTCAAGACCCCCCCCCCCCACAAATGGCCAACTCATACCTGCGCCCTTGCACAAGAGCTGCCATTTATGCCCCGCTGTGGAGAAATTTAATGCAGGAAGTCTAACGGCATCCATCCATACCCCCTCCACCCGCATTCAAAATAAACATGATTTTTACAAATGTTTGTTTGTATAATTAAATGTGCGCGATGGCCCTGCAAATACTGACCCACTGACGGTCTCTCTATGTATGGTTGTTTACATGCGATATCGGCATCTCATACAAGACTTGCATGAGAGTTTGCTGAGTTGCATGAGAACTAACTTCTAGTTTTGAACGGTTATTTGTTTCACATGATTAACAATTTTGCGGACTTTTCTCAGGGATGTTGAAGTCACGTTGAAGTCATATGTAGAAGCCATGTTGAAGTCAACAACTGGGATGTTGAAGGCATGTTGAAGTCAAAAACGGGGGTGCTGATGTTATGTTGAAATCAAAAACGGGGATGTTTAAGTCATGTTGAAGTCATGATGAAATCAAAAACGGGGATGTTGAATGCTGAATTCATGTTGAAGTCAATAACGGGGATGTTGAAGTCATGTTGAAACAAAAAACGGGGATGTTGATGCCGTGTTGTGGTCAAAAACGGGGGTGTTGAAGTCATGTTGAAGTGTCATGTTGAAGTCAATAACGGGGATGTTGAAGTCGTGTGCAAGTCAAAACGGGGATGTTGAAGTCATGTTGAAGTCCAAAATGGGGATATTGAAGCCACGTAGAAGTCATGTTGGAGTCAAAACCGGAATGTTGAGTCATGTTGAAGTCAAAAACGGGGCTGTTAAAGTAAAAATGAGGATGTTGAAGTCACGTTGAAGTAAAAAGACGGATATGTTGACGCAATATTGAAGTCATGTTGAAGTCAAAAACTGGGATGTTGAAGTCAAAAACTGGGATGCTGAAGTCATGTTGAAGACAAGAACTGGGATGTTGAACAAATGTTAAAGTCATATTGAAGTTAAAAGCAGATGTTGTAGTCATGTTGAAGTCATGCTGGAGTCAAACACAGGGATGTTGATGGAATGCTGAAATCATGTTGAAGTAATGTGGCAGTTTGATTCAGATTCTTTTGATATTTTGGTGGATTAAGGGGTTGTCCATAAATAAACAACTCAATTCAAAAACGGGGACGTTGAAGTAATTTTGAAGTCATGTTGTAGTAAAAAATTGGGGTGTTGAAGTCATGTTGAAGAAAGCCGGTATTCCAATTATTTTTAATTATTTAAAAAAATTGGGATTTTTTCCCAAAAACCGGAGCTGGTTTTGAAGACCAGAACGGGGGCCTGAAACATATGAATTGGGGAGGTGTGTGGTTGATCAAGCCCCGTTAAACAAGGGTGTTTGTGGTTCAAAATTTCCCCATGTTGGAAGAATTTGGATTGGACTCTTGAATGGTGACGGGTTGCCAAACAATTCATCAAAAGGGAGTTTGGTATTGGTCCAAGGTAGTGTGGTCGTGAAGCATGCCCCCGGTTTCCTATTTTTCATTTAATTTTTGACTTTCTCCCATTTCAAAGAAACTCGGTTTGACATGCCAGTCAAGCGCGCGTCAAAAAACTGTGTTCCGTTTTCTCTGCTGACTTTCGTTTGATTAAATTCAATTTTAATCTTTAATTAATTCAACGTCTTTGTCTTTTCCGTGCACTTTTTTTTCGCTCCTCTTTCCCAATAGACCCTCTGTCTCCATCCCCCTCCTTGAGCGCTGATGGAAAGAGTTTTTGAACCGGTTCAACCGGGAACTTGATTGCAAAGGTGTCTAAAATTGTCCCCCCCTCCTACCTGTTTGACCATTTTACCAAAAATTTGCCTTTCCGCAAAATTGGGCCTCAAAATAGAATTTTTTCGGTGAAAACCAGGAAATTGATTGGGGGCACGGTGCAATTTGCAGGGGGTACGTGGTATTCCCCCCCCCCCCTTTGAAAAATATTCTGCACAAAAATAAGGGGTTTCGCAATGGGAGGTATGACCCGCAATATGGTCCCCTATTTGAAAAATATTCCACAAAAAATGAGGCATTTCGAAGCTGGGGGGAAAACTCGAAGCACCCCGCAGTTGAAAAACATTCCCCACAAAAATAAGGTAACTCGAAAGGGGGGGTATTTCCCGTCGTACCCCCCAGTTGAAAATTATTCAACACAAAACATGGCATTTCGCTCATGGTATTTCACCTCAAAAGCTGAGGTTTTCCCCCCTGTTATCTATCCACAAATCGCGCACTGATTGGGGGTTGTGGAGGGTGCGAATTTCTCGCACATATTTCAACAACGAACAACGTTGCCCAGTGTAAACAGGCCATAAACGCTCCAAAAATAAGCGTTCCCGCTCTCAAACTCGTGGTGGTGCGCCAGATTTGAAAAAAAAACATTGCTGGTTTTCCATTTTGTTCGTTGCCTTTTCAATCTCGAAGCGTCACGATCTGAAAGCGCAGCTCGTTTCAGCTGCATGGACGTGTCGGGCAAAACGGACCGCGGCCTTTTCGCCATTGTCCATCACTGTGCGCCGGACAAATAAGCGAGCGGGTGTCCCATAAAAACGGCGATCGGCACCCGTTGTCTGAAATCGAGCTACGGTTGCGGGTTGCTGTATTTCTAAGGTTTTTGAGTACACGGAAACTTTTTGAAGCTACTTAACCGGATTCAACCCGATCATTTCTGACCGAGCGTGGTTGAAAAAATGAATTTTGATCGAATAAAAAGTTGGGAGGAACGAGGATTCGAACCACAAAACTGTGGCGTACTGGGTTCCAAATCCAACGCCTTGGACCACTCGCCAAGCAGGCCGACCATATGTGTGCCATCCCGTTTCCCCTATTTATGCAAACCCTCCAATGTGGGCCAATCCGTGGTGCTTCTCTGGTTCTTCCCGTAACCATAAGTCGATTAAAAACAACGCGAACCGCGCTTGAATGAAATGCGCACACCGGTCATTGCATCCGACTTGAGTCACCCTGTCCTGCATTGTGATTCAGAAAGTGAGTGCTGCCATGAGCGATGGAGCAACACTCTCACGCCGTCGGCCCATCCACACCGGCGACACCTTTACTTTCGACCCATCGTTATAAATGGGCCAACTTGCCCCTGACTCTGCCCACTAAAATGGACCGACATGCCCACTTTCTGCCCACAAAAAGGCGGACTTGCCCCACGTCTTCCACAAAGATACCTTAGCATAACCTCTGCTCACAAAAAGGGCTGACTTGCCCCACCCTCTGCCCACAAAGATGGCCCAACTGGCCCCAACCTCTGCCACAAAATGGGCCAGAATCGTCCAGACTTTTTGTTTTCGTTTTCTGATTTTTTTCATCCGATTGTTGGCCAAATTAAACTTTCTTCTGAAAGCCTTACCCTCATTGGTGGCGCTGATGCCCCACTTTTGCTTTAACAATAAAAAACGATCGGTCGTTCGAATAACAAAGGAAAAAAGCTCCCGGTTGAAATGAAAAAGCGTCTGAAAAAAACAAGCTTCGATCGCTTTTTCTGGCAAATTGATTTATTGTTTATGGTCCATTGTTGAGGGCAGATCATTTTCCATTTGGCATTGTTTGGTGGTTTTTTGGCTGCAGGTGTGTTTGCTGGCTTTTCACCTTGTGGGCGTGTCGGTCGGTCTGATTGTTTGTGGTGGAATACAGATTAGCTGCGGACGCCACCGCTGTTTAGCATCATTGCGCTCGACATTACGACGGAGCCTCGGAACCTTCAATTCTCTTGATTTATCATTCCTTATTTAGCATTCCTGATTTATCATTCCTGATTTATCATTCCTTATTTATCATTCCTGATTTAGCATTCCTGATTCATCATTCCTGATTTATCACTTTTTCACTGATTTATCACTAGCATAAAAATTCGCGCAGAAAAACTTGGGCTCCTCCCCCTGACCCTCTGAAGGAGTGTCAGGAGGCTCACAATCATTAAGAGCATTCTCAAAGGGAAATATCAAATCAAAATCCCAGATATGTTCAGGCTGCGTTCAACAGCCAGGCGTAACACTCATAATTTTGTGTTTGACTATCCTCTTATCAAGTCAAAAATACTTCTAAACTCTTTTTTTCCTCGCACGATCAGAGAGTGGAATAAGTTACCACATGATTTTGACCTTAAAGGTGACATGAATCAAGCAGTTCTGAGAAGCCAATTTAAATCAAGCAGCTAACATTCAGGATTACTGAGAATAAAAGGGTGTAGTTCTGCACATTTTTGTTCTCCCAGTTGCTACTTTCGGGGTGTAAACGATGTTTACAAGGCAGGGGATGATCTGGGAGGACGGAGATGAGTGGAGTTGCACCTTTTAATTTTTATTTTCAGTGAATGAAATCACTTTGAAAATGAAGGAAAAAGTCTGCTGGTTGACGTCCAAAATCGTTTGTTTGCCTCGCTGAGCCAGTTTTATGTTTTATGTTTGACTTGATTCTCGATAAAAATTGACGAAAGCCTTGTGCCCGATTTCTTTTAGTCGTTATCTGCAATTGTTTTCTGCTATGCTGCCATTTTGCAGTAGAATGTATTAAATAAATAAATAAATAAATAAATCCTTATCATTCCTGATTTTTCATTCCTGATTTATCATTCCTGATTTAGCGTTCCTGATTTATCATTCCTGATTTATCATTCCTTATCATTCCTGATTTATCATTCCTTATTTATCATTCCTGATTTATCATTCATGATTTATCATTCCTGATTTATCATTCCTGGTTTATCATTCCTGATTTATCATTCCTTATTTAGCATTCCTGATTTATCATTCATGATTTATCATTCCTGATTTATCATTCCTGGTTTATCATTCCTGATTTATCATTCCTTATTTAGCATTCCTGATTTATCATTCCTGATTTATCATTCCTGATTTATCATTCCTGATTTATCATTCCTGATTTATCATTCCTTATTTCATTCCTGATTTATCATTCCTGATTTATCATTCCTGCTTTATCATCCTGTATCATTCCTGATTTAATTTTATTTAGCATTCCTGATTTATCATTCATGATTTATCATTTCTGATTATCATTCCTGGTTTATCATTCCTGATTTATCATTCCTTATTTAGCATTCCTGATTTATCATTCCTGATTTATCATTCCTTATTTATCATTCCTGATTTATCATTCCAGATTTATCATTCCAACCTTTACAAACAGCACCTGCATTTGGCGTATAACCAAATTCCGCTGCGTGATTTTCGTTTTGGCTTTCATTATTCTCAATTATAATGCCAACCAAACCTGACCTAACCTAACCCCTCTCACCGCCCATTGCTTGTTGTCAACTCACGACTTGGCATCCACCGGAGGCCAACGTGTCCACAAGAGCAACTGGCAGTGGAAAAATCAACCATTTATGCTCTACGCATCATTTTTTTTATTTTTGGTGTTGATGTCCACCTGTATAAGCTTGTTGTGAACCATTTGGAGTCGGGCTGAGGCAGAAGTGGACTGAGCAGAAGTGGACTGAGGCAGAAGTGGACTGAGGCAGAAGTAGACTGAGGCAGAAATGGACTGAGGCAGAAGTGGACTGAGGCAGAAGTGGACTGAGGCAGAAATGGACTGAGGCAGAAGTGGACTGAGGCGGAAGTGGACTGGGGCAGAAGTGGACTGAGGCAGAAGTGGACTGAGGCAGAAATGGACTGAGGCAGAAGTGGACTGAGGCAGAAGTGGACTGAAGTAGAGTTTTGGAGGGAGTTTTGGCTTTCGGAGGGAGGTAGGTTGTACCTGTTCTAACCTGTCTTAACCAAAGCTGACCTGACCCGGAGAAATGGAGAAAATCCGCCCCAAAAATTGAAAAATTCTACTTCAGTCCAATTCTGCCCCACTTCGTCTTTTCTCTGTCACCGGACCCAGCCATATGCTTGGTGTCCGCCTTAAGGATGCCTTAAGGAAGATGCCGCCTTAAGGACGCCTTAAGGATGCCATGGAGAAACGTGACCATAGGTCACAATCAACCCGCACGAGTGTGCAGATAATTTCACTTGCGTCTGGAGAGATCTGGTTCGATGGAAACCAACACCGCGGGTATTTTGGTGATGACTTCCGCAGATGACAGAATCCACTTCTTTGGCATTGGCCAGCCGCCAAAAGTGGCAAAAAACATCCTCACCAAACTAATGACAATTTACTCAGAATTTCGGTGGCAATAGCGCCATCAAATGGTGATCAATTCCAAAGAATCATGGCGGATTCAGCACGCATCAGTGGCACCATTTCCGCCAAAATTTTGAGTAAATTGTCACCAGTTTGGTGACGATATTTTTGCCATTTTTGGTGCAATTTTTTTCACTGATCCGACTGATTTTCCTGTGAATATGGACGCCTTCACGTCACAGTCCAAGCACATTGCGCGGAAGACGTTTTTGCAATGACAGCGTGGACTTGATCTTTTTTTTTTTAGTTGAAAAATCAAACCTGTCCGTTTCTGATCGCATTCCTTCCACCAGAAATGGCATCATGCATTTTTGCCAGCCAAAGCAACAAGACATGTTTAAGGAGCTCATCAAAAGTCCTCGAACATTGGCGATATATTTTAAGTGCTGGTTAACACAGGGGTAATCTAATTTCAACAGGTCTTGGTGCAACTTCACGCCTCGCACGAGTGTCATGATGTTTTGCGGCGTATGCTGCCATTGATTCTATAGCGCCTGAATTAATAATGAACCCCTGTGTTCGAAGACTTTTGATAGGCAGTGTATAGAAGTGGACAGGGTTTGTTTGACAAATAGATCGTTTCTGTAGTAGCGTCGTTGCGCGATTGTTCGATCACGTTTCGGTTCATGCATGTTGCGATCTGAGAACCAGGAAAAAGTGCATTGAGTATAATTTAGCAGACCTTCACGAATAGTACCTACAATGTTTTCCGCAGTAAAGAATTATCTGCTCATTACACACACGGTCCCAATAAATCAAAACTCCAAATTCAAATGTGCTTTAAACTCGGAAATATTTTGAAAATAGATTTTATTGGCCTGTCTTTTGTCAAAGAGATGCTGCCAACACACTTCGGCTGAATATTGGTTCAGTTGTTGAAGCTGCCGACTAGTTTTTCTGGGTTCAAATCCACGTCGGGAAATTTTTTTCGAAACAAATAAGAATTTTGCATGCGCAAATCATGATTCCAATAGTTCGTTATCACGGCACCAACTTCTGCGCAGTTACCGCAGTGCATTTTTTCCCTTCACATTTGGGTTTCCAAATGTGAAGGGAATAATATGCCATTTCCAAATGCAAGGATTGGTTAATCTGTCGTAGTCTGAAGATTTCCATGTGTACAGCGGCGAAAAAATTAATTGGACCACACATGCATGGTGACGTTTCTTTCGGGTTTTTGGGGAAATCTTGAACCCATCCCAATTGGCGTTCCGTCACTTATTTGATGCATATTTCTGTGCAACAAAATTCGATTTCTTGAACCTGAAATCACCACGATTCTCCCAGTTTTCTCTTAAATATCGAAAAACCAGCAGCAATGATGGCACGAGTAATTTTCTCGCCACTGTACATGACTTGTGAAATGGCAACACAAAATCACCACAATCTCATTTCATGGTGCTCCGTGTCCACGATTCAAAAACTTCCCTTCCACCGCGATACACAATCATGCCATTATTGCACCAGCCCACCCGTGTCCACCTCCTCTTCTGCTCCACTGCTCTTCCTCGCCTTGTTGCTGCGGCTACCAGCCTCTGCAGTTTCTCTCACAACGCCTCACATTTTCCCCATGCCTTGTGCGATGCCCAATTTCAATGGAATGGAGGTCGTGCTGTATCTGCTTCATGTTTGCAACAGAAAGCAGCCCCAGACATTTTGTAACATACTTTTGGGTCGCATTTTGGGTCACTTTTGGAAACACCCCTTGAGTTTAAAAAGTCTACAAATTGAAAGTCTATTAAAAAAAAGTCCAAAGTCTATAAAGTTTGAGTGATGCTTTCGGAAATTCCAAACGCCGGGATATTTTGCGAAAATGATTGTTTTTGTGCACCCAGTACCTGGCACTTTATCTGAGGCACGATCATCAGTGGCCAGTTAGCGGCTGAACAAAATTCGGTGGATTTTTTGCGTGTTTTTTTTCTCTTTTAATACCATGGCCACTTGAACCGCAATGACTTCTTTCGATATTTCGATCCAATTTGCAACCTTCGTCTGTCTTCAACTGGTTATTTTCAAACGGTTTTTTGGCGTGCGTTTGGCCTTTGGCAATCGGGGAAAGTCAGGCACGATGTCCGATACAATTGGGCACAGCAAGCAGCGCTGCGCAAAACAGAAGGCTTGGGCAGGGTGACTCGAAATACCGCAGCCAAATAACGCAAGCGCAAACGTGAAAGCCCTCTGTGCATATCTCGGTGTGGTCATCCTATCGTCTCTCTCTGTTTCAGTTAGATGCCTATGCGCTTCCTTTTAACTGTTAGCCACCTACACCTACATCAGGCTATTATACCCACATATATAGGGTACTTTTTCCCTGCATTGGATTACCAACACCTGCATTGTTTATCATATGTACCAATAGGTTTCTGGTGAGGTTACTTGTACCTTCCAGGCATTAGGTTATCTATAGGTAGGTACCTGCGTTCAGCGTTAGGTCCATTGTATTCCTGCATTATGTCACCTGTATAGGTACCTGCGTCAGAGGTTACCGAAAACTGCAGTGGACTCTACCTACACCTGCATTAGACTAGGTACATAGGTTCTTGGGTTAGATCCCTTCCTACTCGTAGCTACATTAAGTCTAGGTACCTGCATTAGGTTACTTATATCTGCATTACAGTGGGCGGCGAAATCAACCTCGCGGGCGGGATCTTTGGCTCGAGGGCGAAATCTCTCTCCCATTCAGGGTGAAGTTCCCCCTGATACCATGGCACTCTGCTGCCGTTGGGTGAAACAGCAGAGGAAATGACCGCACACAGGGTCGTAGGAACTGGTCCTACTGCTACCTGGTCTCACCGCAACCTAGTCCTACAATTGTTAATATTTATCCCTACCGTTACCTGGTCCTACTGTAATCTTATCCAACCGTAACCAAGTCATATACCGTGACCAGGTCCTACCGTGATCTGGTCCAACCGTATTCAGGTCCTACCCTCACCAGCTCCTACCGCAGTCTGGTCCTACCATAATCTGGTCCCATCGTAACCTGGTTCTACCGTAACCTGGTCCAACCGTAATATTGTTCTACCGTAACCTGGTCCTACCGTAAACAGGTCCCACTGTTACTTGGACCGAATGACATTTTGATCGATTTTTTTTCAGGACGCCAAAGAAAAGTAGGACCATATCACAGTAGGACCTAGGTTACGGTATAGGATCAAATAGCAAAATCATCCTTGGGAAACGGGATAGCTCTCTGCTATACACCCTGTAGCTGTGCCTATTTCGTCTATAGGCCTACTGCAGGACAGGCCTTATCAGTAATCGCATCACGACCTTTGTTTCATGCTTGTGGTTAAACCCACTTGTCTCTTATTTATATCTCCAAAAATACTTAATACTTCATGGATCAAGTCGCAAATATTCCCACGCGGCATTTTGCTGCCGCGTGTTTTTAGCAATTTTCTCTGCGATTCGGGGTGTGGTCAATCTGCTGGACGAAACAATTGAGTCATTACACGCATTTATGAGAACATTCGCCATTAACCATTTTTCGTCTGTCCGAATTGGTCATCTTTATTACATTCCTGATGTAGTTTGGACATGTAATTTGCTGTATTAGCGAAAACTGCTTATGGCAAGCGGTTTCAATGTTTCAGTCACAACGATGCGTGGCATGATATCACTTCGTTGTAATGGCACGATTGTTGTTTGAATCACATTTATCATTTGGTCAGACAATCTTTTCAAAAGGCATCCAAGTCTACTTGTGGAATACGCCTCATGTGCTTGGAACCCCTCCTCGAGTTTGGAATTTCTGCCACTTGAAGCTGTCCAGTCACGTGCAGTTGGATCGATTTGCAATGAAATGATGGTGCCACCAACACATGTGGTTAAATTTCTGACAGCCCCGGTTTCTATACTCACGGTGTAACATTCTCCAAATTTATACCGAAAATTTGAAGAAAAAAAAAACTCCATGCTATGCAGAAATTGAAAATCCTCTTTTGTAACCGAGGTTACAAAATCTGACACCTCCAGAACGCTTTGTTGAAATCTGGCGCTTTAATTTCTACCGTCTGCATAAGAATAAAAAGAAAAAAAACGTTTCGGAGCAACAGTTAAATGTGAAAACATATGCGTGTATCATGTATGTACGGTTGCCATGGCAGGAACTTTTTGTGGGCAAAAATCCCTGAAGGGGAGGGTTTTTTCGAAAAACTTCAGTCTTTCATTTTTGTATAGGTAAGAGTTGGCATTAAGAACAATTCCTCAAATTTTCGACATCATCTTTCGAATGCGCCCTCTATAAGTATTGTATTTGTATTTTATTTAGATTTGCTATATAAATGCAAATATCAGTTTCAGTATGGCGTGACAAGACAGCACATGAACAACATAAAACCACATTTTGAGGGCAACATTTGTAAAAATAACGTGGAGAACAAAATACAGAACTGAAAAACTGATATGGCTATGGAATCAAGAAAGAGAGAAAAAAATGCAAAAGGAATTGACCCATACCTTGTCCAAAAGACTTGCGATGATGAAACAAAAAGATCAATTCAAATGAGGAAATGAATTATCACGTTCATGGTATTGAAAATATGTTCAAGCATGATTTGCAAAGTTTGCAAGGACATGTGAATCCTTGGGGAGTGAATTCCACTCCCGAAGTGTTCGGGGAAAGAAGGAATTGTAATGAGCATTGCACTTTATTATCGGTATTGTGTATTTGAAAGCATGCGACCTACTACCAGAGAAAGTGCTGGCTCGTATTTCATCAGGAAGAGACATGAGTAACGAACCTTTGAGGATCTTTTTAATGTGAAAAGCCGTCTTTCCGTTCTTCTTTGAGAAAGAGTAGGAAGCCCCAGCTCAAGGAGCATTTTCGATACACTGGAGGTGAATCCATAGTCATTCATGATGAAACGAGCTGCACTTCTCTGAACTCTTTCGAGTGCGTTGACATGGCATGCAAGGAAGGGATCCCAGGCACAGCAAGCATATTCAAGAATTGGGAGAACAGATGATTTGTAAGTCATTAACTTGATATTTTTTTGTGCATGAGCCAAGTTGCGGCGGATTGCACCCAGAATACATAGAGTATAAGAGTATGTAGAATATACGTAAGAGTATTCGTTTCAAATCTCCATGCCAAAATGATTTTATCCCCCTGGATCTGGGACACCCCCGTGGTGTTCCCACCTTTTGGCCATCCCGGAATCTACAATTCAGAGCAATATTGCCTTGTCGGAAACAGAAATTTGATCGCTGTTAATTGACATCTTCGGCGCCCCTGTATATGCATGCTGTATGTATGCATTTCCTTTTCCCCCCTCGCGCTGGTGTGATGTGTGTAGCGTGCGCATCGTTTTAAAATTAGGCGCAAAAATGGTGATCCGCTTTGTGGAAACGTTTCTACAGATGGCGGGTTGTTTTGAAACGCCAGCACACTTTTCTCGTTTTTTTTTTTTTTTGATGAAGTTGATTGCGCGTTGTGTGATTTTGAACCGGACGCCGCTGAACAAAGTCAAGGTTGAAATAGAAATCAAAGTCTCCAATAATTGTTGCGGTGAGAGTCCCGTTTGAGTGGAATACAACCCACTTTGAGTGGAATACAATCCAATTTGAGTGAAATACAATCCAGTTTGAGTAGAATGCAATCCAATTTGACTCCGGAATACAATCCACTTTGAGTGGAATACTATCCAGTAGTTTGAGTAGAATTTAATCTAATTTGACTGGAATACAATCCAGTTTGAGTGGAATATAAGCCGCAGTTTGACTGGAACATAGTCCAGGATGAGTGGCACACAATCCAGTTTGAGTGGAACACATTCCAGTTTGAGTGGAACACAATCCAGTTTGCGTGGAATAGACTCCAGTTTGAGTGGAAAAAATGGCTTGATTGGAATATACCAATTTGAGTGGAATGCAATCTAATTTAGTGGAATACAATCCAGTTTGAGCGCAATACAATCCAGTTTGAGTGGAACACAATCCAATTTGATGGTACCACAATCCCGTTTGATTGGAATACGATCCAGTTTGAGTGGAAAATACAATCCATTTGAGTGGAAATTGGAATACAATCCAGTTTGAGCGGAATGCAATCTAATTTGTGTATGGAATACACTCCAGTTTGAGTGGAGTTTATATCCAGTTGGATTGAAATGCCATTAAGTTTGAGTGAAATACAATCCAGTTTGAGCGGAATGCAATCTAATTTGTGTATGGAATACACTCCAGTTTGAGTGGAGTTTATCCAGTTGGATTGAAATGCCATTTTGAGTTGCAAAACCCTGAACTGCGGAGTTTCCATCTACAACTTTCGCATTACAATCAATCATGACAGCAGTGAATGGCGTGAAATTCATCAAGTCCTGTTGAAATTGGTTGGCCCCCGTGTTTGGAATTTTCCCATGGTTTTTTTTTTTTGGTCGAAGAGTCTTGGTGAGCTTGTTGCTCAGACATCAGAGTTTGCATCCAAAAGGGAGAGGTGGCATTCCCCATACGTCCCGATTCAATTGAATTGGCCGCTGTTTTGATAGATACATATTAAATTGTGAATGGATTCACTTCCCTGATATTGTGGTGGTTATTGATATCTGGTCGATGGGCGAGAGAGATTGCAAACGATGTCGTAACTGCCAGAACAGTTGATATAATGGCATTATGTCGTCGTCCGCAAGGAGTTCGAGCGAAACCAGGCAGTCTGCAATCTCAGTCGCCCACATAAATAATCGCATTTGGTTGTTTCGTTTACTTTTTAGTTGCCTTTTTCACCGTCGAAAACCGCAGACTGCGTTTTCTGTGGTTACGGAAAATGGCCGTCGGCATCAGGAGCAGTTGTGGGCCCAAATTATGGGTCTTTTTGGTAAACCACAACAAAAACACATCAAGGAACAAATAACCACCTCCATATCAGAAAAATATCACTTGTATTCGTACAGTGGCGGCGGAATTAATGTACTTATCATGAGTGTTTCCATGAAATGTTGCCTCCGTAACTTTTTTACTTTCTGTTTATTCTTCTGCAGACGGTAGAAATTAAAGCGCCAGATTTCAACAAAGCTTTCTGGATGCGTCCGATTTTGACCTCGGTCAAAGCGGATCTTTTATTTCTGCAGCATGGAGTTTTTGCTAAAATCAGAACGCTCCGATTTTTGACATGGGATTACACAATTAATTCCGCCGTCATTATACTCGTATCATGGCTGGAGTCATTCGCTTTGCTCGCTCTGTTGCGGAATACAGCAATTTTGAGATCAATTATTTTTTACGTCATTTCGACTGACCCATTTTCACCCTGCTCCTGTGAACAGAGTGAAAAGAATTTACTGCACCCGTGTTGAAAGAGACAATTGACCTCTTGTCTATAGAATCCCGTGTGGTGTGCTGGAGCCCTTGCAACTTCACCTTTAACCCCAAAACGGAACCAAAATTCAAAGAGCAACGATTTTCCATTGCGAAATTTCGGTGCTTTGAACGTGTTTCACCGCGACGACTAAGCGATACCCCTGCACATCCACCAGGCGTTTATCTTTGAGGGAACAAAACGTTCGCATTTGAACAAGTGCGGAAACTGTTGTCCGTTCACAGCGCAACATGCAATTGATCCAGAAATACGTATAAAATGGAGCATTTGTGTATAGGTATTGTGCTTTCTTGTTACCTTTTGAATTGCCATTCGGATTATTGCAGTGATGGGAGAGGTAATGCTTTATTTTGTGAATTCTGTGCCTGCTTATTTCGAATGCCGTTTTCACACGATGCTGGTTGTACAGTCACAGGAACAATAATGTCTCCCTAACAGAGTTAAATGGGCCCCTACATCAGCTAATTCATCAGCTTACATGCTATGCGGGTTGCGTTCTTCAAGAAGAATGACGATGTTTTGTATCGATGTCAGCTGGAATTCAGAGGAAAATTATTGTGGCTTGCGCCTTCCCCGGTGTATCCTTTGTCCTGGAGAATAGTGTGGCGAACACCTAAGATCTAATTACTGTCCGAAACTCTACCCCGGTAACCGTTCATCAAGGCTTAATTCGGCGTCGTATGGTCTCAGACGTGTTGCTCGACGTGTTTGCATTCACCTTATCAAAAATTCACCTTATCAAAAGTCTTCAAACATAGGAGTTCACAAAAATTCAGACGCCATTTGGAATCGATGGCAGCATGCGCCGCAAAACATCATTACACTCGTGTAAGGCGTGAAGTTGCGCCACGGCCTGTTGAAATGAAATGCTCCTGTGTTAACCAGCACTTCAAAATAGTGCCTATGTTCGGGGACTTCTGATAAGACCCGAATAAGTAAATGTTAATCATTGCGTTTGCCAACTTTTCCATGAAGACCTTCAAAAAATCTGACTGCCCATTTAACTCTGTTTGGGATTCATTATTATTTCTGAAATTGTACAGTGTGTTCAAAAAGTACCTACAAAAATGGCATCCATGGCCATTTAAAGGAGAACATCACCTGCGATTACAGAGACAATCATATGATTCTCTTGCGCAAATTGAACCTTCAGTGCAATGCATGCATAATGAAGATAGTCGCAATTGTGCACATTTATTTATTTATTTATTTAGCCTATTATTCAAGATTCCACAAATAATTTGGTGGACACAAGAATGAAGTCATCGTAGCCAAGAGCAGAGTCAAACTTAGTTAAACAATAAAACAAAGACAAGGAATAAACTATGCAAAACATTATGAGAATATCGACCAGCAGCAATCAGAAACAAGTGGCAATTTTAAAGTAGGCGCCTGGTTTGAGAAATGCGGTTAGATGCACGTGAAATGACGTTGGAATCTTTCGGAAGGTTATTCCAATCAGTAATGGAACGCGGAAAAAATGAGCAAAAGTAGATATTTCTTTTGCATCGCGGAAGCACAAAGCTCAATCCATTATCAGTCCGGCGTTGAACTGCTTTCAGACTATAATTACGTGGAATTGGAGAATCAATGTCACCAACTAGGAAACTGAATAGAACATTGATGGAGTGCTCCCGTCGTCGAGACTCCAAAGAAGGAAGTTCAAGTTGCCGCAGGAGATTTGTCACACTGGCAAATCGGTCATAGGTACCAGTAATAATCCTTGCTGCACGCCGTTGCACATTTTCAATTGATTGAATTTGACGTCGTTTGCAAGGATTCCAAACAGAACAGGCGTATTCCAAAATTGGAAGAACAAGGCTAACAAAAGCCTGCCTTTTTTGTCGAGCCGGAGCTGTCCTTAAATTTCTATAAATGTAGCCAATAGTAGCGGAAGCGTTTTTTACAACGGAATTGATATGCGCGTCCAAAGAGAGGTCGTTTGAGAAAATGACCCCCAAGTACTTAATTTGGGTCACTATCAGGAGAGGGACACCACTGATAGAGTAGATAGGGGTATTAGCAGTTGAACGAGACCCGAAGTTGACTATTTTGGACTTGTTGGTGTTTATCCTCATTCCCCATTTCTCACACCAGGCCCAAATCAAATCTAGGTCAGATGCCAGTGCCGCACTGTCCAAAGAAGTGTTGATGGGCCTATAAACAACAACATCGTCCGCAAACAACCGAAGTAAAAGTATACATTAATTCCGCACATGAAGTAAAAGTATACATTAATTCCGCCGCCGCTATACCTATACCAAAACGCCAATACCTTCCCTTGTATAGAGACGCGTTTTGGGGGGTGAGGATATCGCAAGGTGTTTGAACCGCAAGATAGGCATGAATTCGGCCTAATTTTCTCCGCCAGTGATGGTCTTATAAGATTTTGGGACCTGCCGTAAATTCAAACCGAAAAATCAAATCTGAACACTGCGTTATTTTTGCATTCGGTGAATAGATAGGCCATACAATGCACTTGACTATACCGCGGTAAAATTTCGGTCAAAAGCGATCTAGTTCGCGAGCAAATTTGGCGCATTTTCAAACAAACGGGGCGAAATCTGCGAAACTTTGACAGATGAAATTTCCTGACTTGGCGTTGGCACTGCAGCACGCTTCTCGCATGCAACGGAGTTCTGATTCGCACATTCCCTGGAAAGGTGGTTAGTCTTGCTTGGTGAGTGTGACGAACGGCCAAACACCTGGCTAATCAGGAGGCTCCCGGGAGCCCGCCTTATTTGTGTTCTTTGGGCACGAGTACACATGGAAGTTTCCCAGTGAGTCCGGGCTGTATAGTGGCGTCGGATTTAATGTTCTCTGTAAAAATTGCGTCTGTTCAGATTTTAGCAAAAACTCCATGCTGCAGAAATGAAAGATCCGCTTTTATAACCGAGGTCAAAATCTGACAACCCCAGAAAGCTCTGTTGAAATCTGGCACTTTAATTTCTACAGTCTGCAGAAGAGAAATAGGAAGAAAAACATTTCGGAGGCAACAGTTAAATGGGAAAAACACATGCATGAGGACATCAATTCCGCCGCTGTCTTTCTGATCGCAATTTTCTTCTGCGCGCCTTTTTTTTCGAAACTACGAAAATTGAAAATGTCCCCCAATTTGGGAGCCATGCTGAGGCAGAAATAACTTCGCTGTTGGAAGCAGAGCACAAATTGGTGTCCCGGCGGGGGACACGCCCCCCTTGCGCATCATACATTTCGCCATGTTCAAGTGCATGGGCGCGACATTTCACGAAAATTTTGATGTCATCCACAAAATTGAATTAAATTCGGCGACATCATTCTGAACCTGAGCGGATCAGAGTTCCACAGGGGTCTGACTCTCGGGAGTTTCCATCTCTGAATCCCCTGGTACAATGACGCCCTGTTCAAAATGGCAACGACAAATTTGTACACTCTAAACCTGAGGTTTTAGCGTGGAACACCTTCAGAACACCATTTTAACATGGGCTTATGGGGGTGTTCATTTCGGAATACCTTTTGGAACACCTGACGTGTTCTTGGAACACCATTTTCCTGTCACAAATTTGGAACACATGAGCGATTTGGAGCACGTGGAGTGTTCCAAATCGCTTATGTGTTCCAAAGTTGTGACAGGAAAATGGTGTTCCAAGAACACGTCAGGTGTTCCAAAAGATGTTCCGAATAGAACACCCCATCTTCGACCATGTTAAAAATGGTGTTCTGAAGGTGTTCCATGCCGAAAGCTCAAGTTTAGATAGGGAGGATAGGACCACACCTCCGTCCAACCTTTAAAAGTCCATGGGTTAATAATCCATTTTGGCCGTGTTTTCCAATCCATCCGCCCTGGTTGACAGTTATCAAGATGTCAATCCCCAGATTTTGCAATGTGTCAACATGAGTTCTGTCAACGCAAAATCACTCCTGCAATACGGCAACAAATCGGCAAAAACACGACAGCCATGCACTTGAACATACTCAGACATTCAAAACAGCCGGGCCAAAGGAGATTTTTGTCTGACTTTTGAAGCACGGGGCAATGTTATTCCCCATCTAGTAGGCGCTGTTAAATGCATTCCTTCAAGTGATGTGTTTTGCGGCGCATGTGAAATGGGAAATTACATTGCCCCGTGCTTCTAAAGTCTGAAAAAATCGCCTGGCCCGGGCATTCAGAATGGCTCCGTATGCTACATGCGACAACATAAGTATGAGTAGAATGTTGACGCAATTCAAACGTTGCGTCAATTACTCTCTTTCTTTTTTTTTCTCAAAATGAAACGAAGGCGCAGGATAAGGGTTCAAATTCACGCTCGGCAGGTGACGCTGGCAATGGTTCTGTTTTTGGCACTTTTATTTGTAACTTACTTCGAAACAATGCCCGGCCACCGCACGACCCGGTCAAGTTTTTTGCATGCTGTGCGAAGTGACCCGGAAACTTTCAAAGGTGTGGTGCGATGTTTTTCCCAATTTTTTTTTTTTTTGAAAATTCGCAGGAATTTGTGCAAAATTTTAAAAATGGACACAAAAATCGCAGAAAATCAGTTTTCTGAAAAAAATGCGCAATTTGTCTTACAGAATATGCATTTTCTGGGAAAATTCGATTTTCGGAGAAGAACACGGTTTTTCTGAAAAAATCTATTTTTTCTGAGAAAATGTATGAAGTTTTTGGGAACTGAGAAAATGCAAAGTTTTTGGGAAAATGCCAATTTTCTGTCAAAAAATCGACTGTTTGTGAGAAAAATACCTACGAATTTTCAAGTAAAAAGCGATTTTTTCTGAGAAAAATTAAAATTTTCCATGAAAAATGCATTTCGTTTTCTTTGTGCGGATTTCAGTTGGTCTTGCACAGCGATCATCCCGCTGGAAGGAGTTGTTCGGAATGACAGCCACCTGCGAGACCGCCTTCCTGCGCCACGACGGATGATCGCGCAACCAAAAAAAACCAGAACGCGCCAAAAATGCTTCATCCAGCGCCAAAAAAGCCAAGCGACCTTTTTAAAAAGTGTTGCACTTGCGGCACCGCATGCATCAATGGTTCCCCTTGACCTTTCTTCCTCGCAGCGTCGTTTTGTTGCGCTTCGCAATTTTCATGTTTTCCGACAGTTCTTTCTGAGGCGTCCATCTATTTTTTGGTTTTTTGCCAACCAAAATTGCTGTGTGTGGCACTTTATGAACCCAAAAATGTGTGGCCACACACACGGTTTTATTCGCGGAACAGTGTTGTACTTGGCCATTGCAGTGCATGTAATTCTGGCGCAATTTCATTCGCATTCCTTTCAATGCGAAGTACAGACTGGCACTGTGAAAAAAGTGACAAAAGAAAACTCTGCTGTGGCCAAGTGATGTGGGCGCCCTGATGTGTTCTGATGCTGCATGGATGATCGGTTCACAGCCGTTTTCAATCCGGACGTGGGTGGCAATGATTGCAGGTAGTGGGTTCGTTCCTCAGTTGCTCGCAAATGCGATAGCGGATTTGCAATTTGGTTGACGGAGAAAAAATAATTTGAGAAGATTGCCAAAACATCTCCGCAAATAGATTTTTTGGACTTCGAGTAATTGCATGGCGTGCAGGTGAACCGTTTTCGGGTGAGTCGAAATTCCGGAAACAGGACCTATTTCGGGCCTTCTCGAGACTTTATTCTGAACTTTTTCGCATCTTTTTCGGACCTTCGGACCTTCGTCGATTTTCTTCGGACCTTCTTCGGACCTTCCTCGAGCCTTCTTCGGACCTTCCTCGAACCTTCTTCGGACCTTCCTCGAACCTTCTTCGGACCTTTCTCAAGCCTTCTTCAGACCTCCCTCGAACCTTCTTCGGACCTTCCTCGAACCTTCTTCGGACCTTCCTCGATCCTTCTTCGGACCTTCATCGAACCTTCTTCGGACCTTTCTCAAGCCTTCTTCAGACCTCCCTCGAACCTTCTTCGGACCTTCCTCGAACCTTCTTCGGACCTTCCTCGAACCTTCTTCGGACCTTCCTCGAACCTTCTTCGGACCTTCCTCGAACCTTCTTCGGACCTTCCTCGAGCCTTCGTCGGACCTTCCTCGAACCTTCTTCGGATCTTTTTAGGACCTTCTTCGCAGGGTACTTGCCAACAAAATTAGGGTGTCTCTGCAGACTGCAATACATTCGTCCAAAAATTGGCTTCCCTTAAGCGACAAATAGAACCTATATCTTTTCCTCAAAAACTGATCTGTAATGAAATAAGAACCACCATTCTCCCATTGCCGCTGGGATCTCGTCGCAAGGGTGCATTCCACCCCCGAAAAATGTTACCTATCTTATTGTGCGTCGATATGTGCTCGTCTCTGTCTAATTGTTGCCTGATGCTTGAAGCCCTGGGCAGAAGATTCCGCGAATACCTATACAAAATCAAGAGCTTTACAAAAGTCGAATTGAAAGATCAATGCGCCCAAAGTTCGACACGGGCAGACTGTTTATTTTTTGTTTTTGTTTTTGTTTTTATTTTTTTACACGAGCAGACTGTTTATTTTGTGTTTTTGTTTTTATTTTTTACACGAGCAGACTGTTTTTTTATTTTTGTTTTTGATTTTATTTTTTATTATTTTTTATTTTACATTTGTAAGTATTTTTGTTTCTTTTTTTCAATTTAATTTTGTTTTGTTTTGTTTATTCTTATTTTTTGTCTTTTTTATTTTTTATTTTTTGTTTATTTTTTTATCTCGTTTTGTTTATTAAAGCAGTTGAATCCCTGATCACTGCAGCCCTTTCTCTCGGCGTACCCTGTTTTACAAATATTTTTGTTAACACAACCGACTATTCACTTTTAAAAAATCATACAAGTCAGAAATGCGATTGAGAATAGAGACCCCGCCCCCACAGATATTTATAATTTTTTGGCTAATTTCGGGCGAGGATCGCGCCAAAAGTGGGCAACTTGGCGGGGGCGTCCACGCAATATTGGAACACCGACCTTTTCATCCTATGTTGCTGGTGTAATTAACGTGCTGCATAGGTCAGTTATCCCGTGACTCACGCCTCTGGGAGTCTGGGATCATCTTCTTCCGAAAACCATTCGGGTCTTCGAGGAAATGGGTCATTAATGGCATCGATGCTGCAGGGCAAGGATGGTGCAATGCGAATGATGCTTGGCGCAATCAAAGTCGGTTGGGTTTACGCGAAGTTTCATTCTGTATGCATACACTCTAAACACAAAGATCAGTTTGGAAAACTATATTTTAAGATGGGCTGAGATGTGTTCTTTTAAGAACATTTGGTCTGCGTTATTGGAACTCACTGAGTGTTCCATCCAGCCATTTGGAACACTTAATGTGTTCCAATGGACACTTTAGGTGTTCCAAATCGTGCGTGTATTCCAAATCTGTGACAGGAATGTCACAGATTTCGAATACTGGTCAGTGTGTTCCAAGAACACACCTAGTGTTACATAAATGTTCCTAAAAGAACGCCCAATATAAAAGCCCATGCATGTTAAAATATAGTGTTCCAAACTGAACTTCGTGTTTAGAGTGTAGCTTTCTTACAGTACAGCCACAGAAACAATATTGAACCCATAAATGGGTGTCTATAATGCTTGTTGAAGGGTACACAATTCTGATAAATGGATAATTTGCTCATAAATGGGGATCTGTAGTAGTTGGTTTGTGGGCACAATGTTTTTGAAGTGACTGCATTTGTTACAAGAACAGCAAATACAGAACCCACAGACCAACAATGTATGTCCCCATTAAAGGGTACATTATTGATTCCGTTACTGTACGTTGTCAATCGCAGTTGTTGAGGTAAAAAAAAATTCAAACCTTGTTCTGTTTTGGGTTGTCTGCCATTCACCTTCGCCTGATTTTAGGAAAATATTTTTTTCCTGACATGGAAAGAGGAGGAGACTTTTTTGTGGAAAAGATTTTTGCGGTATAAATTCAGGATTTTAAAGTTCAAATTTGTTGGCTTGTGAACCAGCGTTGCTCGGTCAACGCTGGTTATGGAGGAAAATTTAGCTCTCGCTAGTAGTCGTCATGTGGCCCCTCGTGAATCCTGGGACACTGGAGATATTATCCATCACCAAGCCTCAAAATATCGTCCTCACAGAAAAACAGGGACACAAAAATGCCCTCCCTGCTCCAGCAGTTCGCGTTCCTCTCATCTCATCTCACTCTCGCACCGACTCCAACTCCACAGTTGCTGATTGTTTAATTAAGAAGAAACAAGCAAAACAATTAAATTTCGATGCAAAGCAAAAATTAGGTCACAATGCCGCAGTCAGAAATGAGGCTGTCGTAAACGTTGAAGATTTTCTGATTTATATCTTTGTGGGAAATGTTTGAATAATCATCGAAGTCATTTTGCAAACGGTGGTTCATTTACAATGGCTAAAAGCTTCAATTCGAGAAATTTTTAACATCTATGGGCTTCTTTTGGCAGATTGTTGTCAATATTTCGGAGCTCATCAAAAGTCCTCGAACATAGGCGATATTTTGAGGGCCAGGCAAAAACAGGGCCATCTAATTTCAACAGCGTGAGATGCAATGTCACACCTTACACGAGTGTTATGATGTTTTGCAGAGCGCGATGTCATGTATTCTGAATGTCCCCTGAGTTTCAGCCGAGCTCCTATGTTTGGAGACTTTTGATAAGCTGTGTATAAACAAGTTGAAATATATTTTAGTGGGTGATTTGCAGCAGCTGGTAACCAGTGCCGTCGCAAACGGAACACCTTCTAATTGGACCAACACTGTCGAACGCTTTGAGTAAATCTATCTCAATGAGGAGGTTGAAGTGGCACAGTTGAGTAATCGCTTTTTCTCTCATGTGCGACCCTTCCCTTTCGCCGAGTTGTTCTTATTCGTAAAAATTCAATTTTGAAGGATCTCCAATATACATTTTATTCAGCAGGCTTTGAGGAACTGTGAGAATACCTTGTAGTGGAAGCTTGCCGACCAAGTAAAAACAGAGGGTCATTCATCAAGGGTCATCCAGCTGCTAATGACATGGGTAAACAAAGGATAAACTGCCGCCTGATCAGATTGTGCATTCAAAGTACAGTGTGATTCAAAGGTAACTTAACAGGCAGAGACACTGCATGGAGTCATCACATCCTTGATTGTGCATCACTTCCCTGATGGAATCACACAATATGAGGTCGTTGCTGATTTTCCATAATTCATCACAGCATATGGCGGGCTGACATTTTGAATCCCATCTTCGTTGACATTTTGGTCAAAACGTGAAAAAGTAGCTTTCTGGCGTGTATAACTTTGAATAACAGAAAAAAAATTCACAGATCTCGCAGCTATCTGTAGCCCAGTGCCAGTTTATTTTTCAAGAAACTGTACTGTACCGAGGTGTGTTTTGGAAACTTTCACCTTGAACGATTTCACGGCAAAGCACCGCAGACAAGCTCCACGAAATGCGTGATAAAAAGCCGGCCATGGGAATATTATGGGCTTCCCTGCAAATGGGGTAAGGAAGAGCGTTTCTCCGCTCAGTCCAGCTCTGACATTTGAACATCTACAGGGTGAACCAATTGGACCGAGTCAATTTAGTGGTCGCTTCGCTCAGCTGCCTGTTCACGTGTGAAGATGCTTGGATTGGAGTCCTTCATCACTGACACACTCCTGCAACCTGATGGCGACACTCGGGAAGACCTCCTTGAGGGACATCTTGAGGATTACTGTGGACTTTAACCTCAATTTTGCCTAGAAGATCAAGGACTATGTTTGTTAATTCGCTCCTATATTTAAGATATATTACGAGATATCTGGATATCCTCCAGATTTTAGAGATATCTGGATGCACCTCTAGATAAACGACCGTATTCACAAAAGACACTAACCCTAACTCTGAGCTTAAAAATAGCCAATTCCACATTCAGATGCATTTTTCTCAGCGATGGAAAAGGAATTAAGGAATTGTTGTTTTTTCGAAATAAACTTTTTCAGCAAAAATATTTTCATCTGGGGAATCGGCCTAGAGGTCCAGCTAGTTCAAGCTGCGTTTTGGGCTTCGTGTATTTTTTACCAAATTTTTACCAAATCGAAACAATTTTATTTGTTGCTTTGTTTCAAGTGGCTTGTTTTGTGAGACGTGGAAATGATGCTTTGTCTGTTATGTTTTATCTACGAAATCGATTCGAGCGTTTTGTCATCTTTGGGCACTTGAACTTCGGTACTTTCCACGTGTTACGAAATCTTCGGTCGTGAAAACTGAGTTTATAGTGGCGGCCACAGCTCCAATCTCGGCCCTATTCAATATACGGATGGTCGATCGCTTACATTGCATGACAATGCGTGACATGGTGCCTCTAAGCCAATAGGTACAGGGTGGCCCAAAAAAAAGGAAAGTGAAATTGTTTCCGTGTCTGTTTCGGTTCTGGGAAGTGCTTTTGGCAAAAAACGAGATTGAAGTGGCCCAACAGCTTCTCCTTCATCCTTTTAAGTTGCAAATTTGTGGTCTATTTCGGAAAAGAAGGCTCAAAACTCTTTAACTACAGCCTCAGCTGAACTCCTCTGGCCAATCAAAACGGTGATTGAACTGCTTTCCATTGCTGTTTTGGTTCTGCTTGGTGTTTAGGTCTTCAGACATGACTGAAATGGGCAAACATCATTTTGTTCATCCTCCTCAATCACATCATGCATGATGTATCGGAAAGAGATCTCGATGCCCCAAACAAAACAGCGCCAACCCGACCCCATAAAAGATAAAGGTAAGTTAAATGTGTTTTCAAGGCTGGTTTAGATCTGCAGTGTTATTGGATTCAAAGAGGTCTTTCTGCAGTCCGACATCGTCTTCTCAATCCCTTTTAGTCCAGGCGAGTGTGCGGTTTGAAGGAGACGTCCTTGAAAGAAAATCCAAGGCACGATGCCGTGTCTGATGAATTTCTGTGGTGTATCATGCCGATATGGAACGCATCTTCCCGAATGACTCTAACATCCCAATTCTGAATTCCAAAAGCCTCTCACAGATTCAACCTTACCTGCCCTAATCCTGAGGGGTTGCAGAAATAAAAGGCACAAACTTCTTACCAGATGTTTATTTTACCCCTTTGAAACCAACTGCTATGCAACACAAGCAAACGGAACCACCCTTGGAAACAAACCCCTTGGAATTTTACCCCTTGGAAACAAACTGCTATGCAACACATTACAAGATGTTTATTTTACCCCTTTGAAACCAACTGCTATGCAACACAAGCAAACGGAACCACCCTTGGAAACAAACTGCTATGCAACACATTACAAGATGTTTATTTTACCCCTTTGAAACAAACTGCTATGCAACACAAGAAAATGTATATTTTACCCCTGGTAACAAACTGCTATGCAACACATTAAAAAAGTTTATTTTACCCCTTGGAAACAAACTGCTATGCAACACATTTCATTTAAACCCTCATAAACTAACTGCTATGCAACACATTTCCAGTTATTTATTTTATCCCTTGGAAACAAACCGCTATGCAACACAAGCAAACGTATATTGATAGCGTATATTGTAAATGTATTGCGTATATTGTAAATGTATATTGAAAGCGAAAATGTATATTGAAGCGGGCAGGCAGGAAAATCTCCTAAGAATTGGTATGCTCAATTCCATATAGCGATTGCACGCGAAAGGAAGGAAAATTTCCCAACATCTTTTTTGAAGGAGAGAGGCCTTATCTTGAAAGGGTGATCATGCCTGCCATAGAATGAGGGAGAATGAATAAACTCAAGCAGTTCCCCCCAACCCCCAGTAGCTCAAAGCACTCGAAACAGGCACAAGAGCCGGTGACATTTTCTCCCGGCAGCCAATGTCGGCCAACCAAGCGGAGAAATCATTGCGGACACGCTGCTTTTCCTTCGATAGTCTCCAACGGCAAAGCGCGCAGCACGGCGCTGGATGCGTTCCAACGACGCGGATTTGCAAACTAAATGGGGTCCCCAGGAGTTGATGTATACTCCAAAATAGGCCTAACTAAGGCAAGATAGGTAATTCCACGACACTTCCTAAAGTTCCTCTTAATGAGAGCATCACTACTTGCTTTTTTTTAATACAGCTTCAATTTGCCTCGACTCGACCAATCGAGTTTGCGATAAAAATAACTCCCAGGTTGTTGAAAAGGGTTGCGGGGATAATTGACGGTCACACAGTACATGCCTACATAGAAGGGTTGGATTTAATTAAACTACAATCTTCTTTTTCTTCAACGAGACTTTTCATTTACATTATACAGGGTGTCCCGTAAATCGACCACCGAAATTTCATAATAGATTCTCCAGGACCATACAAATCGAAATTAATCAGTGGAAAAATTGATCCGACCCCCCATTACTGAGTTATGCCCCCCCAAAACCCCCCAAAATGGATCCTTTTGGGGTATTCATGGGGGAAGTAAGATTTCACCCTAGAAGAGTCAAATTTTCAGGACAGGTTCTATGAAACGAGTAAAACAAAAAATGTCCAGTGACTAAAAACCGTCCGAGCTTCCAATTCCACGCAATGACCCCCCAAAAATCCAAAAAAGCCCAATTTGGGGTTGTTTTGGGGAAACTGAGATATGGGGAATGGGGGTAGTAGAATTAAAGCCATTTTTCGCAGGCGGATTCCCAAAGATACACGGAACAAAAAATGTTCAGTGGAAAAAAGTCCTACGACCCTTCATTTCCACGCAGTAGCCACTCAAATACCGTTGAAAAGCTTCTCGTTCCCAGGGGGTTACGACTGTTACCATGGTAACGGTCAATATTACCATGGAAACAGTCGCAGCCCCCTGGGAACGAGAAGCTTTTTACAGTATTTGAGTGGATACTGCGTAGAAATGGAGGGTCGTAGGACTTTTTTCCACTGAACATTTTTTGTTCCGTGTATCTTTGGGAATCCGCCTGCGAAAAATGGCTTTAATTCTACTACCCCCATTCCCCATATCTCAGTTTCCCCAAAACAACCCCAAATTGGGCGTTTTTTGGATTTTTGGGGGGAAATTGCGTGGAATTGGAGGCTCGGACGGTTTTTAGTCACTGAACATTTTTTGTTTTACTCGTTGCATAGAACTTGTCCTGAAAATTTGACTGTTCTAGGGTGAAATCTTACTTCCCCCATGAATACCCCAAAAGGATCCATTTTGGTGGGTTTTGGGGGGGCATAACTCAGTAATGGGGGGTCGGATCAATTTTTCCACTGATTAACTTCGATTTGTATGGTCCTGAGGAATCTATTCTGATATTTAGGGGATTGATTTACGGGACACCCTGTATACGGAGCTTATCAAAAGTCCTCGAACAGAAGCGATATTTTGAAGGCCGCAGGCAAATACAGGGGCCATCTAATTTCAACGGGTCCAGATGCAAGTTCACACCTTACACACGTGTCATGATGTTTTGCAGCGCGCGATGACATGTGTTCTGAATGGCCCCTGTGTTTAAACCGAGCGAGCTCCTATATGTTCGTAGACTTTTGATAATCCGGTAAACACCTGCATTTTTCCTGTCACAAATTTGGAACACATGAGTAATTTGAAACACATGGAGTATTCCACATCGCTCATGTTCCAACTTTTTGAGAGGAAAATGGTGTTCCAAGAACACACTCTTCGTGTTCCAAACAATGTTCCGAAAATAACACCCTCATCTGAACCCATGTTAAACAAAGGTGTTCCGAAGGTGTTTCATACCGAAACCTCAGTTTTAGAGTGTACATAGATACAGACATCCCCCATGGCGGTCGGACAATACCTCACACGTCTGTTTTGTCTTCATAAAAAGCATCTTTAAGCATATGACCAGTTTTGCGTTTCACCCCGTACTTTTGGGCGACATTATGTTTTGAAGCAATTTGCTTATGCGACGGGTTATTTACATGTTAGCCTCCTATTGTCTATTCAAAATTTAAATTCAAACATATCTTATTCCAAAACATTTCTCGGAATCCTGCTGCGTCCCAAATTCGATGCGGTTCACGCACGCCCATGAAATTGGTACTTTGATTTCTACTGCCCTATGTTTCATTTGCATCACGTCTCTGGCTTTCTGCGTATGGGAGCGTGTGTCTCCGGGGGCTGTGCCCCGATTGAGAGCTTAGATTTTTTAAGGTGTGATTCTGTTGATCACGAAAACGATTCTTCATCGCATGTCGTTTTGGTTTTTCCTGTCTGCAAGTAATATAGGGTGACCCATTCAAGCTGATGCTGAGGCTGCAGCACAATACATTGCGCTCACTTTTTGTTCCTTGCAGCAATTGTTTGAAAGCACAGGCGGCTGAAGCGTCAGTTTCCTCACGCATCAGGAAATTATTGCGTCAATTTATTGAGTCGCCGTTTAGGCATACGAATTGGATATGTTGGTTTATGTTATGGTGAGATATGTTGGTTTGTTCAAAATACGTGTTTGATGGGCGTCGATGTTAGAGAATACAAAATTGCTCAACAATATGGCGTTCGGATCATAAATTCTGGTGCCAACCGCGTGGCGACTATTCGTATAAACTGCCGTTGTGCCATCGATTTGTTGTTGAGACAATTCGACCTGCGAATTTTATGTGCTGTTTGTTTTTTATTTGCCTGCAGATGGTATACTGAGCCATTCGGAATACCCGGGCCATAGGAGATTTTTGTCAGACTTTTTAAGCACGGGGCAATGTTATTCCCCATCTATAGTAAGCACCGTTAAATGCATTCCTTCATATAATGCGTTTTGCGACGCATGAGAAATGGGGAGTTGCATTGCCCCGTGCTTCAAAAGTCTGAAAAAACTATCCTATGGCCCGAAAATTCAGAATGGCTCCGTATTCATCACACAAACTCATCATCTTCGCGAACCGCAGAACAGTGGCCAGATCTCTTGCACTGGGTCCGTCATCAAGGATAAAACCAACAAATTGAGTAAAAGAACCATAGATACGTTTGAAAGTTGCGGCAGAAAGTTAGAAAGAGATTTTGCCTACGCATGACCATTTAGAGGACAAGCGACGAGCTTGCAGGGAGAGAATTCCAGTTACGGATGGTGCGCGGAAAAACAGCATTGATGAGTTATAGCAGATCTTGAAGTGCAAGTGTTTATTTCATAGGTGTATGTCCGTGACGTTGAATCACAAGAGCGTAATAATTCTACAAATATTTCGAGCACCTCGTCTCTGAATCTCATCCAGCTGTGCAAAATCGAAAGCCAGGAATGGATCCCACACTTGATATGCCTACAACTCAAGTTGGGGTAAAATTGAGCTTCTGTGAACTTGAGACGCAGGACTCTTTTGATGCATTTCATAAGTTTGTACTGATGAAATCAAGGGGTTATTAACCTGCTTTGCAAAAAGGGGAGTAATGTAACGTGACTGCTCCAAAAATAAAGATTACTAGAAATCAATACTCCTAAATAGATCCCACTTCAACCCCTCAACCACCTCATAATTTATAAGGGGTTAAATACAATATGTGATATTCTCTATAATGTGACTCTGGAAAAGCAAATCCACACCGATTTCGAAGGATTTGGCTTAAGGCACCATGCTTTGCACCAATTTGACAAGGAGTTGAGATCATTTTTCATGGAGACCTCATCACGCATGGATTTTATTTATATTCTGCGATAAACAATTACATCGTCAGCATAGAGCCAATATGACTGCAAATAACATCAGGGAGATCGTTTATTTATAGAGCCCCCAAGACACTGCCCTGAGGAACACCATAAGCGGCAAACAATCGGTTAGTTGAGATACAGTCTTTCAGATAGATATCTTTCAGCGGTAAGAATATGCATGCGTCAGATCGGATTTCATATGGGTGTGCTGGGACCCAAAACCTCATGAGGTTCAATCAATCATGTGACGAATAAGCATTGTTATAACGACGCTGACGTACGAGGGACCCTGTGGCCTTTGAAGTTGTTCCCACAAAATTCAGAAAACTTCATTTTGATTGGATACAGACCAGATCAAGCATGCGCGATAACGAAAGGGAAATGCTGGCAGACCATCATCTTGAACTAGAGCCACTAATGGCACATCAGAAGTCAATTTGCCAACACGAATGGCCGGACTGAACCAAGCGAAAGATTCCAGTCTGTCCAGTCCTGCGTCCACTGTCCAGTTTTGCCGGCAGTGTTGACCTAATTTCAAAAAAGCGTCGAACTTTACTTAAAACTAAGATTCACTTGTGAAAACTTGAAACAATTAACCGTTTTCAGTGATAGATATGCGATGGCAGAAATTGCTCACGCCTTCGCCATAGAGTGTCCAGTAAGTTGTTTGCCAAACCTCGTGAGCAGCTTCCTGAGGCAATTCCGAGAATGAATTTTTGTCCTCCGATGACTTTTAAAGTGACAGCATATGGAGCACATCCGGCTGTCACTTGGTGCATTCTTGTAATTTTCGTCGCTTCAAAGCATGCTGGTTTAAGTAATTTTTATATGTCTTCAAAAAGTCGAATTTTACAGTGTAGGTCCCATAATTTTTTTCTGGTGTGGGTATGTCCCCAGATGTCACTGAAGGACAAAACGTTTATTCTACATTTTTGTCTTGGAATTGCCTCAGGGAAATTATTATTATTATTATTATTATTATTATTTAAACAATACTGTCACAAATGTTATGGTGACAGAAACCGGGTGAAAAGACATGCATGGTGAAAGAACAGTGAAAAGTGAGAAAAGATACAGAAACACAACCACAATAAGCAATTAATTACGCTCTGCGGGAATGGCGCCCTGGGATGCAATCGCATGTGAGATGAGGGGTGAAGTAGAGGAGAGGCCGTTCCAATCCCTAATTGTACGAGGGAAAAACGAGTCAAAGTAACGGCTAGTTTTGCAAAGAGGGAAATTTAGAGCAAGGCCGTTATCGGTTCGACGCTGCATCGGTTTTATGGGATATGAGGTGGGCATTGAAAAGTTGAAAGAATGGGTTATTATCCCGCTTAGCAGTTGGAGCCTACGTTCCCTGCGCCTACTACTCAGAGTTGGCAGGCCGAGATCTCTCAGCAAACCAGATACACTTGTGTCTCTGGAGTATGAGGAGGCGATCATACGAGCTGCCTTCCTTTGGACCATTTCAATATTGGAGATGTCATCCCGAGTAACCGGGTCCCAAACAGCCCCAGCATACTCAATTACTGGCAGCACAAGTGATGAATATGCTTTGAGTTTGGCTTCCCTGGATGCATACCGCATATTCCTTTGGATGAAGCCGAGGGTCATTTTAGCTTTCTTGCAAGTGGAAGCAATGTGGTCCCGCCAAGAGAGATCATGAGCAATAAGAACGCCAAGGTATTTAAATGACTTAACGTTTTCAATCGGTTGATCATTTATCACATAAATTTCTGCCATAGCTGGAACCCTAGTTTTCTTGGTAAATATCATAGCCTTAGTTTTGGTGGTATTGATTTGCATGCCCCAGGCGCCACACCACATGGAAACCTGGTTTAGATCCGACTGCAAATTAAATACATCATCTGGGGAGGAGACAACTCTATAGATTACGATGTCATCCGCAAACAAACGAATGCTGGAACTGAGGCCAGTACAGATGTCATTTATGTAGATCAGGAACAATAAAGGGCCCAACACGCTACCCTGGGGTACCCCCGAAGTGACGGGGGATTCCGCTGAGTTGACGTTGTTTATGGAGACAACTTGGGTGCGGTTTTCCAGAAAGCTTCTGATTGATTTCAAGATAAAAGTAGGGAAGCCCAACATTCCCATTTTTAAAAGGAGCTTATCATGTGGGACAAGATCAAAGGCTTTTTTTAGGTCCAGAAATACCGCTTGGGTCGGGAGGTTAATGTCAAGATTTCTGGCGATCTCATCAACCAGGAGCAACACCTGGGTCTCACAAGACATCTTTTCACGAAATCCAAATTGGTTCTGATGGAGAATTTCCTTCTCGGTCAAGAAGTCTCTGATGAATCTTGCCAATATTTGCTCAAATATTTTAAACCAGATGCAAGTTGAGGAGATTGGGCGATAACTATCGGGACGATTGGGAGGTAGGTCCTTCTTCCTAATTGGGACAACCAATGCTTTTTTCCAGTCCAATGGCAACTGTCCTGTCTGCAGTATTCGCGTAAAAAGCAGTGAGAGAATTATACCCAAGGCCGGAGAAAGTTCTCTCAGCAGACGACCCGGGAGACCATCCGGGCCCATCGCTTTTTTCGGGTTTATCTTTGAAAGAAGCTTCTTCACTCCAGGTACGTAGATTCGAGGGACAGGGTCGTCGTTTTCCGAGTTTTCTCCAAGAAGTGGAGTGGCTGCAGCGGTCGGCGAAAAAACACTGGAGAAATACCCGTTTAGGACTTCAGCGATGTCAATGCTTTCAGTTGCAATATTACCGCTGGGTTCAACGAGGGGTGGATTTTCTCTGCACTCCTTTAGAGATTTAATGTAATACCAGAATTTGCGACAATGTTGACCTTCAAGAGCGCCGCTTATAAACTTGTGAAAAAGAGTTGCGTTCAGTTCCGAACATTTGGATCTGAGGTTATGATATCTTTCCCCATCAGTTTGCAAGCCGCTCCTTTTAAATTTGGAATGAGCACGCCGTTTTCGCTGGAGGTGCTTATTCAGTTTGTAGTTTGCCCACGGGTATTTGACACTGATCTTAACCTTACGCACTGGGATCCAACTAATAATGGACAAAAGGGTATTTCTTAATGTCAACCAGTTTGAATTTATGTCTCGGGTCTGAATTGCATCCTGAAAAAAGAGGGGATTCGTGAGCAAAATTTGATTTATCTGTGGCCAATGCACTGCCCCGTAATTCAAGAATGTTTTTTCTACTTTCTTTGGAAAATGCCCACAGGTTTGGCAAACTACTACGGGACAGCCTGAAAACAGCGCAGCAGAATAAAAAGTTTCAGATCAGATTATGACAAAGCAGCCAATTTAAATTTTTGCCATATGGCCGGGTATTCTTCCCGAAAGGAGTCGCGTGCAACGACCCTGTCAGGTGTTCAGGGGGCAGAGCCCCTCAGAAATTGTGTCCATGGCGGAGCTCCAGTTGGGTTCCAAAGGGCGGAACCCAGGCGGGACATATTTGGTGCATATAGTGTCCCAAAAGAAGCTGAAGAACTTTTGAAATTTGGGGTTCGTATAGTTTCATTTTGGGTGCACTATTCGTGTTCTGGGGATCTAATTTCCCACCAGTGCAAGCCAAAAGCGCATTCCAGGGGAAAGCGAGGGGCATATTTCTCGTCATCGGGCAATGTCCGCCTGTCCCCCGAAATGATGCCCTGCGGTCTTTAGCTTTGCACACTCAGTTCGACTTTTATGCACGAGGTGTTTTCGCAATAAACACCGGAAACAATACAGCAAAATCAACTGATGTCAGCCAAGGTCAAGCAAAAACCCATTTTGACCCCAACTTGGTTGACCCTTTCCAGGTGATCGGCCGTCATTTGCCTGATACCGTTCGGCATGCAGCTTTATTTTTTGTCTTCTGCGTGGCCGCACCAGGTGGAATTTTGTCAAATGGTCATTTTTGGCAAACGCAACGGGTTAAACTAGGAAATCGCGTTTATGCGGGATGGCTGAGCGTTTCTCGCCAAGTGTTGCGTTTTCTGTCATGAGAAAAGTGCGAGTCAATCCATGCGAAAAATAAACTACCTCATTAATAATCCGAAGTCTGTGTTGAAAAATCTTTCCGCTTTTTTCTTTTTCCAGATTTCATTCGTCGGTTCAAGATGCACGAAACCAGGACGAAACCAGGCGGGCAACGATGTCAATTGAAATGCCGTTCGAAGATAAAGCTGATTCGCGGAAGGTTGGAAATGCGGGCCTCAACGCAGAGATGAGGATGATTAGTAAGAGAAAACACAAATGTGCGAGGACAGTTACGCAAAGAGTTTCTCAAAAAACGTTGACTGCAGGTGTATTTTCCGGCATTGTGTGGCATTCTGAACAAAGAATGTAGAGCGAGTTCTTGTCGACCGAAGACTTCTGGGGTGTGCCCACCGAATAAAACAATAAAACACGGGATCGAACACTACGCGCAGATTGCGAAATGAAGCAAATGCCAGAAGCAATGACCGCGAAGGATTATTCTTTCTCCACTGGTACTTTTTGGCATTTGCTTGTTTTGTAATCTGTTGTAAAGTGGGTTTTTAGTGTCGCACAAATGATGTCACGAACTACAGTGTATGATCCCATATTTTTCATTCGGTGGGCACCCTCAGAAGACATCGGACGACAAGAACTCACTCTGCATTTTGTGTTCAGAATGCCACCACGATGCCGGAAAATATTCAACACTAACGTTTTTTGAAAAAAAAAAAAAACACAGCGTATACCTTGACAAAACGGTTGAGAAAGCGTCCAACAGAAAATCGCAAAAAGCAAGGAAGTTTTGGTTTTCCGAGGGCTTTGTGGCCTGTGAGGGTCGCACACATTTTTTTTGCTAATCTGTGCAGGCACATGTGTTCCCTCTGTTGGTTTTCCCGTTCCGTCATTTTTCTTGCATGAGGTGTGGATCATCACAGCGATTCTTTCTGAAGTTCGACGATAAAAAATCACGTAAGGTGACAGAGGGCGGTACACATCCGCACCGACTGTTGTGAATATGGTGATGGGAATAAAATTGCCACCTGTGCTCTCTGGCTTTGTGTCTTCACATCACGGGCGCGTTGATATCAATTGAGAGGTTTGTCGGCATTTCCGCATTGGGGATGAATCGAACTTTCGGATGACCCTGTAGATGAGTTTTTCAACAGAGTTGGGCCTCACTACGCAATTCTACTTTTCTCATTCACTTTTATCTCTTTGGTGCACAATTCACATCAAAAAAGCAAATTGCCGAATTATTCACAGTCAGGTCAAAATATTGCCATTGCGCTGGGTCAAAAGCGGCATTTCGAATTTATCTGGTTTTTGTTCATTGCAGCATTGATAGTTCATTTGTTTGTGTATCTACTAGGCTTCGTCCACTCAGATTCATCTGATGAAATTTCATGCCAGGACGTATCGTCTGTAAAAACAATGAGGCAACTCCCCCAAAAATTCTTCTCACGGCTTATTTCCTTGCACTTGGTAAACTTGACCTTAATGAAAGGGTGCCTCTCAATGAAATACGAATTGATGAACAGAGGTCTGTTAAACAGAGGTCTGTTAAACAATGATAACAATAGCTTAATGATTCCCGATCATTCTGATGTCTCCACCAATTCCAATGTGAACAATCATGTCGGAGTGCCAAACACCAATTCAAAAGGAATGAAATCTCATAGCAATCTGAATGGTCGCTCAACTTGTGCTCTAATCACTGATTTAAACATTCTTGTGGTGAACTGCAGATCAGTGGTGTCAGTCTTTAAAAGGAGTGACCTCAGCAACCTGATGACGGAGCACAATGCTGCCATTGCATTACTTTCGGAGACTTGGCTAAATCCAACCATCCAATCCAATGAGATTTTTCCTGGTCAACTTACCACCTTCAGAACCGATAGGAACTCGGGCAGAGGTGGTGGGGTTGCAATAACAGCCCATCCATCCATTTCCGTTGATACAGTTAAAACAGCTAACAGCTCCGTCTCCCTTGATGGCCTTCTAGAGATCACCTGGTGCAAACTAAAAATCCAAAATAAAAATTTACTCATAGGGTGTGTTTATGCGTCTCCCAACGCTGGTCCACAGCAGTTTTTAAAACTTAAGGAGATTGTTTCTCTTGTCTGCTCTGCGAATCAGGACAGAGAGTATTAAGGATGGATGGCCCCCGCCAATCAGAAGCCAGCATTTAGTCACGTGACTTATGACGTCATCGACTGATGACGTCATCGATGAATCACCGATGCGTCAACGATGAGTCACTGCGTGCTGCATATGCTTCAGGGGCAAATGACATCATCTACGTAATCGTGGATGAGTCACTACCTCAACAAGCCATCCTTAATACTCTCTCTCCCTAACCTAACCTAACCTAACCTATCCTACATAACCACTCCCACCCGTTCCTATGCTCAACTTGCCCACTCTCATTTGACCAGGCCCCTTACCAACCCCACCCAACTCCTCTCGATTGACCAAATCCTGCCACACCTCACCACATCTCGCCTAACTTCGTATGTTCTAAAAATGTCCAATACCCTGCCCCTCTCCTGCCACCGGAGAAGAGCGGGGTTGTGCAATACTGGCTACGGGTTGCTAGGCCCGCATTCCCCGGCCACCAGGGTAGACTACCTTCCAGCATTCGGAGGTTTCGTCACCGGAGGGTTTTGCACGAGGCCGGGTTATTTTATTTTTTTATTTTGTTTTTGCATTTTTGTTATTTTTTTTTTTGTATTTTGTATTTTTAATTTTTTGTTTGGTTTTATTTTTTATTGTTATTTGAAAGGAAATGAAAAAGAAAATCTGTACACATTTTACCACTCTCCCCGTATCTACAAAGTAAAATGCAATCACAAAATAAAAAAACAAAATCTTCAAAAATGGTTGGAACAACGGAATCCTTTTTTCATCAACACTGTATCATCATCATCGTATCTCAACCCAAACTTCATTAAATCCAGTCTACACATTCCCTTCACGTATTTCTTCATAACTCTTGATAAACCGTCGCCGTTCATCTGCCAGGACAATTCCTACATGAACAATGCAAAACAAACAAGATGCCGGAAAACCCCTTGGACTTTGGGCCTACTCCCAAATTATTCTCCGGCCGGTCCATCAGTATCAGGCTCCTCGAGGCAACCCATTGCAACCACCATGTGGGGGAGGACTAAATAGTCTTGGGAGTCGTGAGATGCACATCAAAATACAAATATCAAAAATATCCACGTATCCGTTGGGGAGGGGTACATTGAAGGTGACCACATGCTTCACAAATATGGCCTCTGGCCGCCCACCGCATGTCCCCTGACATTAACGATGGGCCGGAAACGTTCCTGCCGAAGCTGGAACCGCAAACGCAGCGCAAGCGTTCCAATACATGCCCAGGTAAACCTGGACCTGTGCAAACACCCTGCCCCCTCTGCACCCCCGCTGCACGCTAAGGAAATGCAGATAGGGACACATAAATGTATAGCCCAGCCGAAGCCAAGAGCCACATGTTGGGTCACGGCGAATTGACGATTTCGGAATACGCTTCAAATACAAATAAAAAAGTGCATCCACGACTGAGGGAGTTTAATTACACAATGGTGCAAGGGCGCCCCGACTCACCCTAACGTTTTGCCAATTCACCTGTTGGTGGATCGGTTCGTCCCGACCGAAGAAGGCTAGCGATTTCTTTCGCCGCACATCTTTGAAATCAGCCCTTCATCCGCAGAGCAAACCGACATCAGGCTGTAAGGATTGAACACGCAAAATAGCCCGGCAGATTTCATCTCGTCGAAGAAAATTTTCAAAATGTCCCTGAGATACCCCCACTCGTTCACAAATTGCATCACAGACCCCGTTGTTCCAAAATTGCGGTACGCACCGCAACGCAAACTTTTCAATGAACCGCAAAAAATCTTTATTGCGTTCAACATATTGATAAAGGTTTGTTTTTCCGATATCAATACGTTGACGTGGGTGTCGATGAACTTTAAATCTTTTACGAGTTCACCGACACATTCTGCTCCAAGATAAAAAACTCCTTTCGAGGAGTAGAATCCATGTGGAATTTCATTGATGTATATGCCAGGGCCTCTATTGTAATCCGATGAAAATTCAAAAATCACATCTCTCTTTTCGCTCGTCTTTTCAATCCTGCCTTCAAAATTTTCATCCAAAAGTTTTTTGGCCTCTGGCAAAAAATCGAAAAGAATTCTGTACCCGTCGTAGTCCATTTCGAGGACGGAAGTTTCGGTAGATTTAGCGTAAGATGATTCGTACGGCTCTATATCTCCTTCCCTCTTCAGCAACAATATATGGGGTTGGAAATCGAGCTCAACTGTTGACGAATTCTTACATGTGACTGCAAGCGTCACCCCAGACCCCAAATCCCAGAATTTTCTGACGGGTAAGTTTTTCTGCTCAAACAATCTCCTAGCTGGCACTTTCCTCCTTCCCTCATCGGGCTCGATAATTTCCAAAGAGTCGTCAGGCTCACCAGCGACAACTCTCAACTTAGGAGTCGGTGCCATGTTGAAAAATCACAAGTGTCAAAATCGGAAGCACTGAAAATCACAAGTTCCTAACGAAACTATACAAAATCACAAGTACCAAAATTTACACGGGATATCAGAAAATCACAAGTGTCGAAACTAAAAATTCACAAGTATAAAATCACACTTTTTGAAACGGAACACGAACGGAGCACGAGCGGAGCACGAGAGAGATGTTCACTGCACGAGATCAAGCACACAACTGAACTCTCCTTGCCCGTGCAGCGGTCTTACATCGACAGGTAGGAGCGACAAGCGGATAACCCCCGACCATCCTCGGAAATATACCAAAACAAAGAAAGCAGGTCCAAACAAGAAAATCTCAGGTAAACAAATGTACAGGGTATATCAAAATATAGGTCACTAAGATATGATGTATCAATGCTCCATTGCGGAGTCACATGGAGTAAAATAGGTCGTTTGCATCCAATATACAAATTTCTGGCACTTAGCCGTTGCGCAATCGATCTTTACATTATCTGCATTATTGTGTACAAAACAATTATAACAAGGAATAGCAATGTCGTCTGCTTTGGGACATCCCATCAACTCCAAATCCTTGACCATGACACCTGCTGGCATCATGGCCATTACAAATTTACATTTCTCCAGACCTTTTACTAATACAACATTAACATTTGCAACAATCTTTCTCACGATTGGGACCAGGTTGGCATAGGGAACAAGCCCGTCCCTCCATTCCATGCCGTGCTTGTGAGCTGACAGCCACCTGTTCTCACCCTTTATGTTTCCCGGCAAATATTTCCAGTCGTATGGCGGTTGGAAATGCCACGACTGAAACTGCCGGGTAAAGGGATTGGCCACTGCCAGCTCTTTGACGATCCACTCGCCATTCTTGCCTTTAAGGCATTCAACATCAACAACTATGTACGTCATATCGAAAAATCACAAACAGAAAGCAAGACACAAACTTAAGACTACACTTTTCACGACGAGCGAAGAGCAAAGATGTGGCTGGTTCGGCGGCTGCACAACAACTGAACGGCCCAAATGGTCAACGGCGCGAGGAGCAACACTGGCATGACGCATCCAATTTCTTGTATTTGCGCAGGTCACCGAACCTTGCGAGGCACCTATACACAACCAACCTATCGTTTGCTCTTCGGTCATCGGAAAAGGAATTAACAATATCAGACAATGCCTTCCCCCTGCACCTCTCGGATATATACCACAATGTGTATTGGCCACACACCTTACTCTCCGTTGCCTGCAGTTCGGTATTACTATACCCCCAATCCCCACTCGAGTTCGAAAGGACCCAAGCTTGAAATTTCGGCTGATATGGCGCCAGACCATAACTGTCAAAATATTCCGCACGTCCGTGCTTGTCAACGTACAGGGCGACCCAATGCGAGCCTGGTAAATTTGACGGATCCGTGTTAACAACCATACCTGCAGGCCAACGTTTAACCGTGCGCGGAAACTTGTCGTATGGAAACACCCCAAGAAACGATGACGCAACTTTGCAGTCGCTCATCAGCGCGCTGTCTATCTGCGAAGTATTCATTTTTATATGGTGCCAATTACCGGTGGTATACAAAAATTCCAAAGGAAAAGCTGTCTCAGTTGCCGTAGTCAATGATGACGTTCCTCTGCTTGTCTACCTGCAAGATTGATTCAAATTCGGCATAGACAATGCAATTTATAGACTCTTGCAAGGACTGTGCGAAATTTACTTCCACTCTCAAATTTCCCAACTTGACAACGTTCCAATGCGTGCCAGCGCTAGACCCCAAATCCGGCGACAGGTCAAATGCGTACAAGCAATAACCGTTCGCATACTCTGTTCTCTCGATATCGTTGCCTTCGTCTTGGTAATGAGTCCCCGTGCCCGAAAACAAGGTATGGTAGCTGGAAATGTTCAAATTTTCGGACCCGTAAACAGGCTGGAGAGGTTTGCTCGGTACCTGCTCACCATCCACGTAAAGCGAAAAGTAATTTACGTTGAAATGCTCAAAGTTAAACGGGTTACATTTTATGTCGCCGTTGAAAGCCCTGTTCGAAACAAAGCCAACAACGAGACGCTTTGGCAACGGTCCTAAAAATATATTGTCCAAAGTCTTGCTCTGAATATTGGCAGGAATAGTCAAAACTTTGGTTTCTACCCGAGTGAGGGGGTACTTTGCATTGCCTTTCTCCAATGCACTTGCATGTCCCAACAAGATTTTTGGGTTCAACCTGACTTTGCGAACCATCAGCGTCGCATCCAAAACTTTAATTTTATATTGGTCCTGAGCAGCAATTAGACAAAACATGTCTTTTGTTCTTACCAATTTAACTCTCATTTCCACTTCGTTCAACATGAATCTGTCAACGTTGAATATGTCTGCAAAAATAGGCCCCATCATGTCCACTTCCCCAGAATTTCTGATCATCAAAGATCTCTTTTTCATTCCCTCGTTTCCATCCATATCCGCCATGTGCCCGGCAGTGTCTTTGTAGTACATTGCCGAAGACAAATGGGATTTCTTTGCTGCCGGACCGTAACTTAGCAGAGTTTCGAGGTACGCCCTGTATGCGTAAGTATTTGCAGGTGGTGAAATCAATTGATTGTTCAAATGAACGTCAACTTGCGAGAATAAGGTGTGCAGCCAATTATTCGCAGGTGAAACAATGTCTTCAGGCATAAGAGGCGTTTCGTCATTCTTTACAACCCTAACTTTAACATGTAACATCGTATGTGCTAAATCAATATAATCGTCCCCGTGGCCAGGAACAACAAATTCTACAGGACTTTGCTCGTGCAGCGATGCGGATGGCTTGTAGTGTATGTAGCGGCCATGCTCGATGCTCGTCTGAGTAGGGGGCACACTAAACAAATCTAACTCGGTCTTTGTTGCCTCCGCGGAATGTGAATGTACAAACATATCTGATGAGTTTCTTCGAAACGAACTGCGTAATCTAACAGCCTCTCTCAAATTCCTATCGAACTCCGTACGTCTCAAAATGGTACGCGTCTCCGTGGTCTCTTCGTATGTTTAACACGACGCTTGACTTTCTTAACTCGCCTTGTTCTCTTCGAGGAGCGCTTCTTCAGTCGGAACTGGGCGGGTACTCGCGAATAACTGGTTGCCAGTCTCCTGCGCTTCCTCAATTTATACCCTCGCCCACCCCCTTCCTGCATTGTCTTCATCTTCTTTGCAGCCTTCTCCATCAATTCTTTACCGCCCTCTCTCATCCTCTTCTTCGCAGCCGCTTTAAAATTCTCACCGCTTACACGTCAGACAATATCTGAGATCCAGTCCTCAATCCTTGCCTGCCAACAACCTTTGCACCTTGAAACAATAGAGGCTTAGCCAACCTCCATAACCCACCCAACACGCTGCCTAGCCCATGTCCTCTTTGAAACTTTCTCCCGTGAAACACACTGTCCACACCTGATCCAACTTGATTAACGTAATACTTTTCGTAAATCTGGGTAGGCATACGCCCCACAAACACTTCATTCCTCCTCATCTTTTACGGATCGCGCTCTGGACTCTGAGGATCTTTTGATCCGATACACAAAAATT
>JASGXE010007819.1:0-18541 GCA_030068105.1 Sinentomon sp. SZTP_YWyxl
ATCAATCTGACTCAACATTCCAGCAATGGCGGTTGAGGACGCATCCGTTGTGATTCGGTATTTGCGATGTGGCAATGGCATATACAAAGCCACCCGTTCACTCAAAACTGCCTTAACCGTTTCAAAAGCTAGCTGAGCCTGATCATTCCATTTGAAATTTTTTCCATTTCCACCTCGTAAATCATTCAGCGGAGCAATTATGCAAGAGCAACATGGAATATGCTTGCTGAAGAAATTGATCATGCCTAAGAAACTCTGCAATTCTTTCAAACACGTAGGCGAGGGAATGTTTAATATGGTCTGCACTTTCTCTGGATTAGGCGATATTTTGCCATCAGATATGATAAATCCCAAGTACTTCATGGTAGTGGTGGCAACACGACATTTCTTATTCAAAGAAATGCCACTGTTCTCCAGTGTTGCCAAAACATTCCCCACATGGATGTAATGTTCCTCCAAAGTCTGAGAAAAAATCGCCACATCGTCGATGAAAGCTATCGCATAGGCTGAATGAGGTTCAAGAATGGAATTCATTGCAAGCTGGAAGATGGAGCTCGCATTCTTAAGGCCCTGAGTCATTCGGAGTGGGGAATAGACTCCTGAAGGAGTTATGAATGACAAGACACGCTGTGTGAACGAGTCGCTGATGGGAATGTTAAAGAAACTTTCCGAAGCATCCAAAAGAGTGAAATAGGTAGGTACAGGGTGATCCAAAAAAAAGTATAGTGAAACTTGTGCATGTTGATTTGTGCCTTTTTTGCTGCGCTGGTCAACCGCAGAGAAACTGTAACGGCGGCTGCTTACAGATCACAGTCCTTCGAGTCGTTTTTGACTGAACTGTCCTGTCCCTAGTCTTCCAGGATTTGGCCTGAGAGCAGCGAATGGTTTCAGCAAGATGGGGCCCCGTCGCATATCTGCCACGGCAATTTGCATGAATTCCTGCTCCATGAATTCCCGGACTGGCTGATTTCGTGCAAATCCACTTTCCCTTTTCCAGCTGACGGCTCGTAGTGTGACGGACAGATGAATATAAAGTGTCAATCTAATTACTTTCTTTTCTTTTCCTATTTTAGGTGGGCTGAGGGGGGGGAAGAGATAGAAGCAATTGCTTTTGACTTGATGCCTGTAGAGGCATGGACGCGAGACGTCATCCTTAGCCAACCCTCTGAGGTTGATTCTGATAACTCAAGGGAGTCTGAGAAGGAGTAATTGTGAGAGAGGTCAAGACTGAGACCTTGGATTGTTTGGCCAAGTGGAAACGGCAAAGGCCAGGTCAAGTGTGAAGACCAGGGATACACACACTACAGAGTGTGGAGAGGAGTTGGTGGTGGTCCAGAGACCAGATAGGCCAGAAATATCCAGATTGTCAGAGACTTGGAAGTGGTGGCACCGTGACTGGAACGAGACTCACGGAGTTCATTCGGAGGAAGGAGGCAAGAGTCGAAGTAAAAGACTTGGAACGAAGAGAAAATTTGAACTATTGGAGGACCTCTAAGTGGAAGATGTTTTTGTTGCAGTGAATAATATTGTTTGGTTTGTAAAGATTTATTGTGCTTTGTGATTGAAAATTTAATCATCCTTGTTTTCTTGTTTGTTTAATAAAAACAGGTGTAGGAGTGATGTTGAGTTGGAAGTGGTAGGATACTATGGTTATATGTGAATTAACTATTTGGTTGATCGTCAAGAGAGTCTGATACCTTGAGGACAAGAGGTGTGCGAGAAGAAGCAGGACGAGAGGGTGAGTATACAAGTTAAGGTCTTGCACGTCACATTTGGCGACCGTGATAGGACCCGATAAAGGATTTTGGCAATCCGAAAAGGGTCAATTCGTGGATACGTACCTGTGGAAAGAAGATATCGAAAATACTGGTATGGAGAGTAGTCGTGTAGTGAGAGGAAGAGGAGAAAATGTTGGAAGCAGAGCAGGAACCAGTGGTCAGCAGATTGATGGTCATGAAAGTGGTGAAGTACTGACATCATTGATGGAGATGCTGGCGATGATGCGAGGAATGGAGGTGAGGCAAGTGAGTTTTCAAAAGCAGCTCCAAGATTTGGAGGAGAGGGTCAATGCGCGTTTCCCGCAGGATGGCCAAGGAGAGGAAGTTGATGAGGTTACACAGGATGGATTGAGGGAGGTGGTAGAAAGAGATAATGTAGGAACTACACTTAATCCACCTGTTTACCTTCCAGTTCCTATATCAATGCCAAAACTCGGAGATGGATTTAACGAGAATCCATGGCATTTTATTGAGGATCTGGAAGACTATGTTCAGGCAAGTGGATTGAGAGAGTCTCAAGTTTTGAGTCAAATTGTAGTTATGTTGAGTGGTTCAATTAAAACTTGGTATAAGTTGAATAAGAACAAGTGGAAGAGTCTGGCGGAATTTAAGAAGGCATTTTTTGAGGAATTTGCACGGGAAGGGCAAAGAGAGAGACTTGAGCAGTGCATAAGGAATCGGTTGCAGGGTAAAGGCGAGCCATTCCACGATTATGCAAGGGAAGTGATGCAGTGGATGAGGTATTTAGAACCAGACTGCAGGGAGAGGGAGGTTGTGAGACAGTTGAAAAATCCAATGGACAACTATCTCTCTCCTGAGTCCAGAGTGCAGCGTGGCGTACCACAAGGCAGTATATTAGGTCCCCTACTATTTATTATTTATTTAAATGATATTTTTTCTTTTTTGAAATGTGACCAGTGCTCTGTTTTTCCAATTGCTTTTGCAGATGACCTCACGATTGTTATTTCTTCTACAGATATTCCAACATTAACCTTTGGTTTAAGAAGTGTCATAAATGCTGTGAATACATGGTGTAAAAATAATTATTTCATAGTGAATGTGACCAAATCTGTTTATATTTCTTTCAATCCTGTCAAACATATTTTCCCTGATATTGTCAAAGTTGGTTCCTTCCATGTGAAACGGGTCACTAAAACTAAGCTCCTGGGTGTAAACTTTGATGAAACGTTGTCTTGGTCCCTGCATACAGCAGCTCTATCCAAAAAACTCATCTTTGGTTTATACCTTTTGAGAGTAGCAAAAAAACAGTTATCAGATAGCAATCTTAAGGCTATCTATTCTGCATATTTCACCTCCAAGTTATCTTACTGTGCAGCTATCTGGGGTTCTGCCCCGGAAAGTGTCATCAAGCCTATTCACATTTTGCATAAGAAGGCAGTGCGCATCATCGCTGGCCTCGACTACAATGCACCAACCAAGCCTGCTTTCAAATCCTTGAAGTTATTGAACACATATCAAATTATATACTACCAGCTCATTCTTTTTGTGCACAAACTCTATTATGCTCCCCAAGCTGAGCTACATGATATTTTTCCGGACCTCATGCAGAATTCCAATGTTTTGAAAGCGCAGGCCGATCCTTCACACTGCCCTTTGCAGCTGAGATCTGCTAAACAGACATATTTACCTGTTTTGCATCACAAAACCAGAATGGGTTGGTGGTCTGCATACTCTCTAGGTGTAAGAATGTGGAACTCACTCCCGATAAGCCTTAGGTCAATCCAGGCATATCCCAGTTTTAAGGTAGCCCTGAAGCGCCTCTTCCTAAAAGAACAATTGTTTTATGAATTTCAAGGCGGTCCGCCCTTAATATAACATTATTTACTGGTTGAGAATATGGTGTCTTTCACCATTGCCAAAAGTGATCAATCATGCCAAAGGTTTGATTCCCAAAAGTGCAAAACTTTGTGCAAAATATCCCATTTTACTAGGTAAAACGCATTATTCAAACCTCTAAGTTGCCATCAGTAGGCAGATATCTCCCCCTCAATCGTTGATATTTAGTTACGGGAGCCATCAGGCTTCTGTGAGCTTAGTCTTTCTAGCCATCACTTAATGCATTTTTCTTTTCTTGATTGGCATAACCATTACCAAATGGCGAATGCCTATTCCCTTTCATCTAGGAAATATTGTACCTATGCCTGTTCCAATGGCCTTCATTCATTTTGCATGTTCTAATGGCAATGGCCTTCATTCATTCCAATGGCCGACTCTCATTATGCTAGGAGTGTTGCTTGTTTATTTCAACTGTTGATGCTCGTACTTTGCGCATCATTCCATCATCACGGACTGTTCTCAACTGAGGAAATATTAAATTTTGGGACCACTGGATGAGATGGGAATGGCATTTGTCATGAGGTTGGTTGACTTTTGATTCTGTTCTTGTTTCTGTTTTCTATTTTTGAAAATGTTGTTGGTTGTCACATTGAGAGAAAACTATTAAAAAAAGCAGAAAAAAAAAAAAAAAAGAATATGAATCCGAGCCTGGAAGTGCATATGAAGTTTGATTGTGATGTCACTGTTCAGGAGTTGATACATGATGCGGAGAGAGTTGAGTTAATGTGGGAGAAGATGGTGTCGTATGAGGACAGGCTGAGTAAGAGGAAGGGTAGTGGTTATGAGTTGGTTGGTCAGAAGAGAAGTGTGCCTTGTCCAAGAGTGGTGATGGACACTGGTCGACTGTTGGATAGGGAGAGAGTGGAGAGGAGAGGAGTGAGAGATGTGGAAAGGAAAGTGAAGGGTGAGGAGAGAAGAGAAGATGGTGGTTTTAGTGGTGTTTGTTATATATGTCAGAAGCCTGGGCATATTGCGAGGTTTTGCAGAGAGATGCGACAGAGCCAGGAAGAGAATGAGAGAAGTGGTGATGTGGTTAGAACAATGTTTGGTGATGCGTATAATGAGATGAGATGGCCTAAAGAGATTCAAGGGTGCTTGAATGATAATAGGCAAAGAGTTGAAGTTGATCGCCAAGTTGAGGTTGATGGTCGAGTTGATATAGTGAAGATGATGTCTCTTGAGGTTAGTGACGAGAAAGGGAGGAGTGGGGGTAATAGACCTAGTGTGTTGGTGACATGCTGTACTGCACGTGATAATGTGGTGTTGCAGGCTGTACCAGACACGGGAGCAACGATGTCCATGATGGATAGAAAGCTGGTTGAGAAGTGTGGGATAAAAGAGATAAAGAAGGATGAGAAGGTGGTGACATGTGATGGTAGACGGGTCAAAGGTGTTGGTTGTGTGGAGGTGAAGTTGATGGTTTTGGAGAAAGAGTGGTCAGGTAGAGTTTTGGTTTCTGAGTTGTTTGGAAATGATATGTTGTTGGGTAGAGATGTGATGGGTAGTTTGGGTATGGCCCTGGATTTTGAAAAGGAAGTGTTCAGGGTGAAGGGGCTCAAAGAGGAAGGTAAGCTGTGGATGGGTGGTGATGAAGAGATGAGAGTTATGGGGGTAGGCGAGGGCACCCCTATAAAACTTGCCCAGAACAAGGAGGAAAAGCCGGTGGTGAAAGTGAGTCAGATGAGGGTCCAAGTAGGAGAAGGAGTCTGCATGTTGACAAAGGAACAAAATAATAATGACGGAGGTAGAGAGAAGGTTAGACCGGGAAGATTCAAGCTGGGAAGACCAAGAGTTGAGAGAGATGAGATGAAAATACACGTGGTTGAGGAAAAGAGGAAGCTGTGTGGTAAAAAGATGAAGATGAAAGAAACAACCACGAGACAGTTGTTTGAGATGGATGAGGGAGTCCAACCTTTCAGTCGGGAAAGAAATAAATGGAGGCCAAAGGTAGAGAGACAAGGTGTCATGAAGGTGAGAGGTGACGAAATGAGTGGAGGCAGTTTCAGGAACAAGGTGAAGAGAAGAGAGGATTGTGCCAAAGAGTATTTTGGGAGTCGAGACAGTTGGAGATTTGACAGAGGAGTAGAGCATATGGATCAAGACGGTAAAACCGAGTTGGAGATGAGAAAAGAAGAGTTTCAAGTAAGTCGAAGGGAGGCAAAGTTTAGTGTTGGAGATTTGGTGGTGGTGAGACATAGGCAAGATGGTGTGGCGGTGGACAAACTTCAAGTGAGATGGGAAGGTCCATACCGCATAAGACGGATGTTGTGGGAAGTAAAGTGCGAGGTAGAGGATGTGGAAACGAGAGAGATACAGGGAATGGTGCATGTGAGGGACGTGAAAAGGGTTTGGGTAAGAAAAGGAGATGGTTGAGAGAGGTAGGCAAGGGCAACCTCTAAGAATAAAACTGGCCCAGAAAGTTGATGATTTTGTAAATTGTTAAGATCCTGATGATTTTTGTTTCCTGCTGTGTTATTTTTATGTGAGATGATTTTGTCAATTGAAGAGTTTACATACTTATGCATTGAACTGTTTGGCCCGCATATACCTATTGTTTGCATTCCAGTTAATAAAATGATTACTTTTGGAAGTGATGTTTATTTGTGCATATTTCTTGATTTCTCACTGAATTTCTGCAGTTCCTCCTTTGGGGTTTGATGGCCTGGTGAGATCAGTGAGGTGAGATGAGAGTGAGAGGAAGAGGAAGGAAACCAATTAGATTGACACTTTTTGAGAGGGGGGATGTGTGACGGACAGATGAATATAAAGTGTCAATCTAATTACTTTCTTTTCTTTTCCTATTTTAGGTGGGCTGGGGGGGAAGAGATAGAAGCAATTGCTTTTGACTTGATGCCTGTAGAGGCATGGACGCGAGACGTCGTCCTTAGCCAACCCTCTGAGGTTGAGGTTGATTCTGATGACTCAAGGGAGTCTGAGAAGGAGTACTTGTGAGAGAGGTCAAGACTGAGACCTTGGATTGTTTGGCCAAGTGGAAACGGCAAAGGCCAGGTCAAGTGTGAAGACCAGGGATACACACACTACAGAGTGTGGAGAGGAGTTGGTGGTGGTCCAGAGACCAGAGAGGCCAGAAATATCCAGATTGTCAGAGACGTTGGAAGTGGTGGCACCGTGACTGGAACGAGACTCACGGAGTTCATTCGGAGGAAGGAGGCAAGAGTCGAAGTAAAAGACTTGGAACGAAGAGAAAATTTGAACTATTGGAGGACGTCTAAGTGGAAGATGTTTTTGTTGCAGTGAATAATCTTGTTTGGTTTGTAAAGATTTATTGTGATTTGTGATTGAAAATTTAATCATCCTTGTTTTCTTGTTTGTTTAATAAAAACAGGTGTAGGAGTGATGTTGAGTTGGAAGTGGTAGGATACTATGGTTATATGTGAATTAACTATTTGGTTGATCGTCAAGAGAGTCTGATACCTTGAGGACAAGAGGTGTGCAAGAAGAAGCAGGACGAGAGGGTGAGTATACAAGTTAAGGTCTTGCACGTCACAGTAGTCCCGACCTAACCCCAGAAGATTCTTCCTTTGGGACTGTCTCAAGGACAGGGTTGTTTGAATTAATTCAATTTGAATTAATTCAATTTGAATTAATTCAATGAACAATTCATGAATTAATTCAGAGCCCTCTGAATTAATTCAATTGAATTAATTCATTTGAATTAAATCAAAAAATACACGTATTATTTCTAGCCTTAAAATTGAATTAATTCAATTCAAAAGACAATCCTATGTGATGTGACATGTCAAAACAAAAGGAAAGGTGACAAAATTATTTTCATATTTGCAATGTTTTGGGTGCCTACTTGTATTATACTACGGTGTCTGTGGTATTGGTGAATGGCATTGTCAATTGAATTTCTTTGCTGTTTTGGTAGGCTTTCATTGTCTTGTTTTGGCATGGCATCCCTTGAAAGTTGTAACATTTTTTATGAAATATCCATCTGTGAAGTGTGAAGTTTTACGAACGAATTAATTCAATTGAATTAATTCATTTGAATTAAATCAAAAAATACACGTATTATTTCTAGCCTTAAAATTGAATTAATTCAATTCAAAAGACAATCCTATGTGACATGTCATAACAAGAGTAAAGGAAAGGTGACAAAATTATTTTCACATTTACAATGTTTTGGGTGCCCACTTGTACTTACTATGGTGTCTGTGGTGTTGGTGATTGACATTGTCAATTGAATTTCTTTGCTGTAGGAACAACCTGGCACAAATTGACAAGACAATAGACATCTGAATTACAATGAAGCAATGAAACGAGCAGATAAATAAAAAAGTTGAAAGTTGTAACAACATTTTTGAAAGTTGTAACAACTTTTTTTATGAAATATCCATCTGTGAGTGTGAAGTTTTACGAATGGTCTCAGTAGTCTGAAGTTCTCATATGTGAGTCATAAAAAGAACCAAATTGCAAAATATAAAATAATCCAGAGCAAATTAGCAATCCAAAGAGGGAATTCAAATTTAACAACAAAAACTTGAATTTTTCTGCATATTATTTGAAATAATTCCATGTATTTTTCGAATTGGTTGTTACAACTGCACCTTCATTGAATTTTTCTGTGAATTATTTGAATTAATTCCGTGTATTTTTTGAATTAATTCATTTCAACTGCACCTTGATTTAATTCATGAATTAATTCAAATAATTCAAATAATTCTGAATTAATTCAAAAAATTGAATTATTTAAATAATTCATGAATTATTCCAACCCTGCTCAAGGAAGCTGCACTTCGTCCTCCCGGCATGCCAGAATCCAAGGCCGGCCTGCATATTTGATTAATCTATGCGAATCGGTCAATGGTCGAAGTCTGCACAATCTGATTGGCTGCCACAGCCTCGGCTTGGAGAATGAACACCGCCCACGCTTCTGGATGCCTATTGAGCTTGCAGGCTGATCGAAAACGACAAGCGCTCTCGCAACAGACAAGGGTGGTTGATGTGGGTGGGTGGGTTGGTTTTGAAGAGGTGCAGGTTGATGAGCCGCTTTTCAGATGTTCTTTGTTGTCGGTTTGTTTGACATCATGCAACAAATGTTTCTTTTTCTCGTTTTGCTGTAGGTAATGGGGAATTTTTCACATTTTATTGCGTTGTTGAATCCATGCGACATCATTTTCCGAACTGCGAACTTGAAGAATTCAAGCGTTTGAATGAAGGTGCAGAGTCAGAGACCTGTTCTGGAAAATTGCGCGCTGAAATTTCGTGTTCTGACGACGTCTTTGACAAAGTTGTTTGTTTGTTTTTCCACCACGGCCCCACGGCTTCGCTCAATGACACACTGGAGAAATTCTAAAAGGCACTGCGATGCTAAAAATGTGAAAATTCATCATTGGCTTTGGGTGGTTTCAAAAACTCAAAAAATTTCAAACATTCGGTTGTCTTAAAATCTCAAAAACAAAAGAGACAGTGGGGACGAAAAATGGATTCGTGGACCTTCGTCTTAAAACATGAAATTTGTATTATTCAAACACCAAAACACTTGTATGCGCAGAGATTCTGAATGATGTGGAAGAAATCTCTTTCACAAATAGAAATCTCTTTATTAAATTGTCTTTCTTTCTCTTACAAAATTTTCTCTTTATCTTATTTTCTCTGTGTCAAATATTAAATCTCACAAATAGAAATCTCTTTCACAACAAAAAAATCTCTTTCACAAATCTTTCACAAAAGCTCTTTCACAAATATCGCAAGGGTACCAACCTACACTTTCAGGAACCTGGCGTTTTGATCTGCGTTTTGAAAGAAACCAACAACCTTTCGCGCGTCGACATCGACAAGATTTTCAGCAATGCCCTTGCACAACAGTGCAGCCAGTCTCTCTCTCTCTCTTAGCCATCAGCAGTGTGCCAACAGAGATCACAGAGAAGCCAAAGCACTGGTGGCTGGAGCTCGTGAGCTCCAAATATGCCGTAAAGCACATTGAACTTAAGTATCCAAACCCACCTAACCTAACCGACCAAACGAAGGCTAACGCACCCCTAAACATAACCCAACATATCCCAACTGAACCAACCCAATCCCAACCAATCTGAACAACCCACTCAAATCAACATCACATTCGGAGTTTCCGAGCGCCAGCCATTTCTCCCATAGCAGAGGAGAGCCGCAACCCACCGCAAATCGTTGTTTGCTCGCTGTGTTCACTGCTGTGTCTCCTCCAGTGATCTCCATCTCCTTTCTCTGCTTGCTTGTCGCTTCTCTTGACGCAGCCAATGAGCGCGTGTCAAGTTCATCCCTTTCCCAATTCGTATAGATTAATCAAATACGCGGCCGGCCTTAGCCAAAGAATCATTGATGTCGGACCATTTCTCTGGAAATGCGTAGGTTGCTGTGTTCCAGAGGCATGCATATACCTTCAGGAAAGCCACTTTTCAAATGCCGCATACCTCCACATCCAGTCGCAGAGAAAAACGCACAAATCAGCATGCACAAGTTCCACTATACTTTTTTTTGGATCACCCTGTACTTTGCTCCAGAGAACTTCAATAAAACTGATTCTGGATTCCTCAGTGGTGCAAAGATGGGAACCGTGACACGATTTATTTTTCGGTAGTCGATTGCGAGGCGAAAATCTCCTGGTGTCTTTTTGGGGATCATCAAAATTGGGGAGACAAAATCAGAATGAGACTTCACAATAAGCTTCTGCTCTAATAGCTTATCAATTACGTTATTCATAGCCAATTCCTTTTCTGGGCTGAGTTGATAAGGACTCGACCTGATAGGGGTCTTATCTTTCAGCCCGATTCGATAATCAAAACCAGAAAGGCATCCGATTGTTGGCTTGAATAAGTAATTGTACGAGTCCAACAAATTGACAGAAGTATTTTTCTGATCAGGTGTTAACTGCTCCCCATACTTTACCAAAACATGCTTGGGCACATTCAATGGTGTCGATGCAAATGACCCTTTCGTGGAAGAATCCTCGGAATTAATTGTGAAAGATTTCCACAACTTCCTTGCACAGTTGTCAGATGGTGTTACTGTCTTCTACTTCAGATTGGCATGTTGCAAGGCTTTCTCGGAAATATTTTGCATCCTTCCAAGGTCAGTAGCACCTACACTGAAGCTAGCCACTTCTGAGGACTAACTATTGCATATTGTAAAAATGTGTGCTGTGAACCAGCAATGCTGTAAGATTCTTCACTGAAATTGCACACAATTCCCAATCCTCGAATGACATCCAAGCCACAAATAAAGCCAAACGACAGGTTTTTGATAACAAAAATGCAAGTCCTGCAGCGGTGCCCATGCAATGAAATTTCAGTAATGAAGTTGCCTACACAATCACAGGTAACATTATTTGCCCCCGAAATTTTTATTTTGTTTTTGGTCAGCTTGTGGCCTCCTCGCAATTTCGAAAAAAATGTTGTACCTATTCCAAAAGGGTGACTGGACTTCCTGTGTCCAGAATTGCATGAAAGCATTTTGACGAAAGCGCAAATGGAATGACTGCATGTTGCCGTGGCACAACGGGGGGAATCCAGAACAAAGGAAGAATCAGATTGAAGATCTAAAAGTGAACCAGAAATGTGAATTGATGAATCTTGCTGAGAACAAATGGGGTGAAATGCCCTAATACTGACACCCCATTTTTGTTTCGCGGGAAAAATTGAATAAAATCGGTTCTATTGAAGCTAGAGAGCTGAAATTTTTTTTGGCTGATAGATATTTTTCTCACGCAACTGGTGGTGTGATTTATAATTCTCTGGCATTGATAGTTTTCATGCAAAAACCAAATAACTGCCAAATTTTGATTTTTCCCTGACACTTTTTGCCCTAAAACAGACATTTTTATCCCTAATACTGACATCCCATTCCTATTACTGACACCTACATAGTCCTATTACTGACACCCCATTTTCCATAAGAAAATACAGCCTATAATTCAAGCCCATTAGGCAAGGCCAGTACTTCCATCCAAGCATGTAAGGGATGACCCTGGAAGGTTGACCTGCACAGGGTCACAGGACGAATAAATACCTACCTGAAGAGGACTATCACCATGATCTGAGATTAATGAACATTGATTATGTTTGGCAAGATGCAAGACAAACGATGCTCACTTTTGCTCTGTCTTTTTTCTCCCACACAAAACAAAACATTTATAAAATTATCAAATGCACATGCAGCACACTCCCCAAGCCCTGATCTGGTGCATGGATCAGGATGCGATATTGAACTGCTCAACCAACAGGAGGACTGGCGAACCAAAGCCTGGTGCAGACGGGCAAATTTTGTTTGCCAAACAAAGTTTGCTGAAACGGAAACGTTTTTTCTCGGTTACCAACACACAACAAACTTTGACAAACTTTTTCTGAAAAAGAATGTTGAAAAGAAAGAGAAAAAGTTGTACCAACATCAGAGAATCGGCTGCAGCATTGCACCAATTTTTAATTAACCAATTTGGCCAAATATGGGGAAATATTGGCGCATTATTGGAAATTGGCGAATCTAGTTGTTTGCCAATGTCACAACACAATTCCACTTCCCCTTTTTGATCCTTCTGCATGGCCCAGCAAAATATCAAATTGAAATGGGGATTTTATAAAGGAAACTGTGTAAATGCAGGAAAAGTTCAATTTGACAAAAGGAGAGACGACTTTACGTCGTCTGCACGCCAAAAGACTGCGTAAAAAGAGTCTTAAAGCTGACAGTTGGCGGTGCTCGTGGCAGTGGAACCTGGACGTGAGGTCAGGCACTGGTCATGAAGCTACCACATGTAGAAGTGTGATGTTGTTGCTGGGAAGCATGAGGGAAAGGTTACACATTTGTCAAAGTTCAATTTTATTTCACACTTTTTTACTTTTTTATTTTCTTTGTTTTACCTACTTTTTATCAATGCAGGTACCGAATCATAGCGAAGGCAAAGCGATGATGGATGAAATATTGCAGCCACCAGAAAAGCAATTCATTAATGCTGTTTCTTTTAGATTTTTTGGTTTTTTTTGTCCGCACTGCAAAATCCAATTCCTGCTCTCCACACATTTCTTCCTTTTTTGGCATGCCAATTTTTGCACATGGTTTTGTTTGATTATCTTACTGTTTTTTGACACTTGCTTTTTTAACTTATTTTTGACATTTTATGAAAAAATAAGATTGGCACCTGCTTGATTGTCATTTGTCAAGTTTTCCGCATCGATGGACTATTCTCCTTTGCCTAATTTGGCAACCGACGCACTGTGCTATTGAACAAAGTCCTTTCAAACAAAACTTGCTGACTTAAAAATGTTTTGACGTGGGCCTGGTGCACCGATTGTTATTTGCGTCGATCCATTGGCACTGACTTTTGATTTTGTGACTTCGGACTTTATGTCCTTCGATTTGATTGGCGGAGGATCAGCGCTGGTCCCAGTAAAAAAAAGATTATAATTTTGAAAACAAAGGCGGGTGAAAAAACTTCCAAGTAGGTAATGTGCTAAAAATTAGGACTGGGCGAATCTTGATTCGATTCGAGGATTCGATTCGAAAATTGTGAATCTTGCCAGATTCGATTCGAAAAGATGCGACTCGAAAAATGTGGCAAGATTTGAACCAGGATTCGAGATTCGAAGGAAAGGGTTCGATTCGAAATGATTCGATTCGGGATTTTGCGATGATTCAAAAATATTTGAAGCGAATCTCAAATCTTTTAACATTTCCAAATTGATCCAGAGTCCCGTAGGCATGCCACAACATGGAACCAAACAGTGCTTACAAGTGTCAATGAGCAATGCCCACAATAAAATTCACGTTTACTATCCTGTAGGACTGTGTGAATCGCGATTCAATTCGTGGATTCGATTCGAAAATCGCGAATCTGACCAGATTTGATTCCAAAAGATTCGATTCGAGACATGTGGTGGGATTCGAATCAAGATTGGAGATTTGAAATACTTAAAGGATTCGATTCGACAGGATTCGCTTCGAAAATGGACATATGATTCGGATTCGATTCGAGATTCGAACCTTTGGGATTCGATTCGAAAGCCGATTCGCACAGCCCTACTAAAAATACTTCTGAACTTATTAGATTCTTGAGTTTTGTTCGACCGTGTTCAGTTCCAATCATGAATTTCGGCGTTCGAGAAATCTTCCAATCATGAAAAAAAAACCAGCTGAAATCAAATTATCATTTTCATTCAACCGTCAAAAGCATTTAACGATCTAGTTTGAAAACATCATTTGGATCTGGTGTCAGCGTTAGGAAACATGCACAAATATACAATCTGACATGGTGTCAGTGTTAAGACAAGTTGCAAAATCTCACTGACCCCCATGTCAGTAATAGGGAAAAGCAACATTTTGGGCTTCCTAAACCTGACACCTTTAACTTGACCAAAAAATGTGCAATTTTGATTTTGTTTACATGCATCTTGTCCGTCGCAGTTTCAGGAATCCAAATATGTAATTACATTTCAGATACTCCAAATACTTTCCAAGAAAATGCTCCATTCGTCTGGTTACCAAAAAATCAAAATGAGCTAAAAAAGGCTGTTTTGGTGTTTTCTGTGTTTGAACCACAACTTCATACCAAGTTATCCAAATGAGTTGAAATTTGGATAGAATATGGGCAACAGAATGCCAATTATACGCCAATTGTCAGATTTTGAATTTCCTTCATCAGAAAGAAAAATCGTGAATTTTCCTTGGGGGTGTCAGTATTAGGGCGGGTGTCAGTATTAGGGCACTTCACCCTGCTTCTTTCCGTGTCAGACAGTTCTTTAATTTCTGTGTCACCATCTGCAATGACACTATCGCAATCTGAACACGACCCAATAGTTCCTGTTTCCATGCGAGAATTCAATCCTGATTCCTGATCAACAAGCTGTTGCGCAGGGCTGCAAAAAGTAGTTTGGAGCCCTGGAGCACGGATTTTGGAGCCTGGTCAAATTTTCGGGCGATGAGCTTTTTTTTTTTTTGCTCTTCAGTCCAATTTCGATCCCGGTCGGCCCACAACAACGGTCCCGGGAGCGATGCTCCCGTGCTCCCGACTTTTTGCAACCCTGCTGTTGCGGTGCAATTTTGACAAAAAATGTTTTTCCATGAAAGATTTGTAAAATGTTAGAAAATTTCCCTTTCTTGTTTCATGTTGATATTTTGTTGATTTTAATCTTCCATGGCCCCACGTTGGGCGCCATGGAAGATTAAAATGTGGGATCCACTCACACAAGATAAAATAGGTAATGCTCCTGACTAGCTGTAGCTCATGTAAAACTCAGAATCGGGGAAGAACCCAAATTGTAACTAATCACTCAGCACACTCAGGCCACTCAATATAAAAAACTAAAACACCATTTTAAATCTGTTTTCAGTGAAATTTTATCAAAACAGGAAATATTTCAATTTTGCCCTTCCATTTGGCCAATCCAATGCAAACAAATCATAGCAAATTTAAAACAAAGGAACAATGAAAATATTTACTTACAGTGATAAATGACCACTTTACACACATGCCAGATGATAAAAAAAAACTAAACTAGGACAAAAATACGATCCTCAGACAATTGCTGAAATCTTCCCCCATCTTTCAGTTCCGACAAATTAGGAGGCACCTGCATTTAATTTTTGCAGCGCTCACGTCAGTTCTGCAGACTAGGAAACGCAACTTGCAACATAAATCAACTGCTGAAATGGCAGTGGCCAAGACCAATCGACACAGATCATACTGGCAGCAGTCTCTGATGACAAGCGATTGCAAGGCACTCAATAGGTAGCAGCAGCCAGCAGGTAACTGCAGAAATCTTCTTAAGCTGGGCAAGGCTTCTTAAGCCCAAGGCTTCTTAAGCTGGGCATTGTAACGGTAGATTTGATTGGACGTGCTAATTTTGATCTTTTTTTCTATTCCTCTAGGTGGGTGGGGAGGGCTCGTTGGTAAAGGTCCTTTTGAAGGACAAGGGTTGTCCAAAGGTCTGGATGATTGCTGTCAGATGGACAGCATGGTTTCGTTGTGACAAGAAACCTGAGAGGATTGTTATGAACCCGGTTTGGGAAATTGCTGTTGCAAAGTGCAAGCAGCTGACGCTGAGGAGATAGAATCGATCCAGAAAGAAAGAATAATCAATGGATTGATCCTTTGATGAGAAACTCAACACCTAGTTGTTTTGGAAAGTTTGGCAGGTTGGATGTTTTGGACAAGAGCAAGACACTCCACAGATCAGAGAAAGCAGTGTCCTGGGGCTATGGACAGATATTCTGTGAGAGATAGTGAAAAGGAGGTTTTGATCCATACCAGAAGAAGAAGAAAGTGACTCCCAAGTGTGTGAGCAAGTTTAGAGGAAGAAGTGTCGAAGACTCTTGAACTGCATTTGATGGCTCATGACCTAAATTTATTGTTCCTTGCCTACTTTCATCAAAGTTGATTTTCTCTTTGCAAACTTGTCATGATAATACCTATGTCTTTTCAGAATTGGTCACATTAATTGGTTATTGTTTGGATAGGGGGAAGTGGACCGAATGTTGTTTGGGTAGAATGAATTTTAGGCCGAATTGACTTTAGTCCGAACGGCATCTGGTCCGAATGGGTTTTGGTCCGAATGGCTTTTGGTCCGAATTGACTTTAGATCGAATGAACTTTAGTCCGAACGACGTTTGCTCCGAATGGATTTCAGTCCGAATTGTTTTTAGTTCGAATGGTTTTTAGTTCGAACGCTTTTTAGTTCGAATGGTTTTTAGTTCGAATGGTTATAGGTCGAATGCTTGTTAGTCAGAATTGTTTTTAGTTCGAATGGTCTTTAGTTCGAATCTTTTTTGGTTCGAATTGCTTTTGGTTCGAATGTATTTTAGCCCGAACGAGTTTTGCACCGAATTGGTTTTAGGTCGAGTGGCGTTTGGATCGAATGTCGTTTGCATCGAATGTGAATAAGAACGAAAAATTTCCGAAACGTCTGGCTTTTGCGCTGTGGTTGTTATGCTGGTTTAATCCTAAACATCAGCTTAAGCATTGCATAAAAGGGGTCGGGATATTTGCTGGGGATGACATTTAAACGCCAAAAATTGTCTAACTTATCGAAACACAACCGAACCTAACCTAACCTAACCTAACCTACCTAACCCGTTCTATAACCTATACCCAGATAAAACAAACAATAGAGGCGGTTGCAAGATGTGGAACTGTTCAGATTCAAAACAAACTATCTCCATCTGCGCAATCTTGTGCGGAAAAATTCAGAATCTGCCAAAGTTTGACGTCAACAGCCGACAAGAATGGACAGTGGGTCGAACTGAAGTTTGTTCGAATGCCACTTGGACAGAAACCAAATTACTTCGAATCGTATCTGGATCGAATGTGCATTAGACCGAATGTGCATTAGTTCAAATGGCGATTAGTCCGAATGTGTTTTACTCCGAGTGGTTTTTAGATCGAATGACTATTGGATCGAATGATTTTTAGGTCGAATTGCATTTGGATAGAATCTCTTTTTGTCAGAATGTACTTTACTCCAAACGGCGAATAGACCGAATGCGCATTGGTCAGAACGGTTTTTAGATTAAATGGTTTTTAGATCGAATGGTTTTTAGATCGAAGTATTTTTAGTTTGAATGCATTTTAGTTCGAATGGTTATTGGATCGAATTTTCGGTCAAAAAACCATTCGATCTAAAGTACATTCTATCCAGGTGCGTTCCCCCTATTGTTTTATTTCTTCTTTGTTTATTAAAACTAGGAAGTGATTATAGCCTCACTAGTTGAATATTCAGGAGAAAGGAAGTAAACCCTTAGTTGATGAGTTGTTAGGGTCCAGGTGTCTTGCTGTTTATTAAAGGGAGATCCTTCCCCTAAAATCTTCGATTGTAAGGAAGAGAAAGGAACAAGGAAGGAAGAAGAAGATAGAAATAAAAAGGGGTAAGTCACAGTGGTGGCACAACTTTGGCGACCGTGACAGGACCCCGACAGTTTCGGTCACGAGGGGTCAAATTTGGACGAGAACCTGTGAGTGGTGGTACATAGGTACTTAAAAATTGTGTGGGGTTGTAGGGAAGCAAAGAGAAGATCAGATGGAGGATTTGGCAAGAGAGGAGTTGGTAGTAGCGATAAAAAGGGTGATAGAAATGAGGAAGGAAATGGGTGCATCGTATGAAGAATGGAGTCAATTATTGGTAGAGGTGGTAGAGGAGATAACGAAGAATGAGATTGACACAAAGGGAATGGGTGAAGAGATAGATGAGTGCATGGAAAAAGAGAGTGGGAGTGCATTTGAGGTGGATGAAGTAACTGAGATTCAAGCTGAAGGAGAAGATCGGGAAGAGAAGAAGTGTGTTGATAAGGAGGTGGGAATGATGACAGTGGAAAGAGATGGAGAGGTAGTGGAAGTTGGGGAAGGAAGGCCAGAAGTGAGGGTGGTGTAGAATGTGACATGGGGAAATGTGTCGGTAATGGCAGTGTTGGATAGTGGAGCAGCGATAACGGTGGTGGATAGGAGATTGTGTGAGAGGTATCGGGTGAGAGAAGAGAGAGAGGGGTTTAAATTGGTCACAGTGGATGGGAGGAAATTAGAAGATGTAGGGAGTGTGGAAATAAGTCTATTGGTGTTAGGGATGAAGTGGAAGGGTAAGGTGCTTGTAACGGAATTGAGTGGGGTGGACATGCTGATAGGAAGAGATGTGATGATGGAGATGGGAATGAGGATAGATTTTGAGAGAAGAATATTTGGAGTGAGAGGAAGGAAGGCGGAGGGGAAGTTGTGGTTTGGGGTAGGCGAGGGCAACCCCACAAAACTGGCCCAGAAGAAGGAGGGGAAAGATAAGAAGAATGGAGAAGGACATGCAGGTGAAGGACAAGGGGAATTAAAGGAAGTTGCAGAAGGCATAGGCCTAGTAGGGAAAGAGATGTTGACTGTAAGTGTGGAATTAGAGAAATGGAGTGGTGCAAGAAAAGAAAGAGCTGAGGGTGGGGAATGGGAG
>JASGXE010007820.1:0-18451 GCA_030068105.1 Sinentomon sp. SZTP_YWyxl
GGAAAAAATCCGAATTCAAAACTTTTCGTCCCGTATTTCAACCATCTCAGTGCAGGAATGAAGTAAACGAGATGTTGCATAAGAATGAAAGGCAAAAGTTTCATTCTTCGCTGCAGGTTTCCGTGATATTTTGAATGTTGCAAATTTCCATGCGGGGAGGGCATGCTGTTTTATTTTTTTTGCATTTGATTTCCAAATTGATGGGTTGATGTGTGATTGCAGGACGAGGGAGTTCACTGAAGTTTTTTGCTACTTTCCTTGACAAAAGTTTTGAATTTGGATGTGGCCGTCTGATTGACACCTCTTCAGAATGGCCAACGAATCAGAAAGAGATTGCTGTCAAATTTAGCTCTTAGGTATTGATCCAACGATTTTACTGCGAGGTGCGCAACTTCTGAAAATTTTAGAGCTGCTTCTTTAAGGTTTGATGCTGTTTTTCAATTCCCTTATCATTTAAGCTTCTTGTCAGGTGAAGTAGAGATTGGCAAGCTTTGCTTTAAGCAATGAAAAACAGGAGAAAACGAAGTCAGTTTAGAGAAATATTTCAACTATTTCGCTGTTTGATTGGTCTGCCCAGCAATTGCGTTATAAGGACTGGCTTTCCTGAGATGCTAAAAGAGATTGACACTTTGAGGTAAAACAATACAAAGGCAGCGAGTTCATATTATTAGTTTGGATATGTGGTTTGAATTTCAAATTTTAAAATCTGGCAATGTTTATTTCTGATATTCTCATTTCCAGTTATATCACCCTGTTAATAGAGACACAAACAACAATGAGAATTGGAGTCGCGATATCTGTTCCGCACTCTCCTTGCCCTTTGCCTGCGGTTATGACACATGGCTGGAATGGAGCAATATTGATTTTCTTACAACCATTGCTGACATTATGCATCAGATTACGTACAGTTGCGAAGGTTTATTGTTTAGGCTACAGGGACAGTATTTCTCTCAGCTGAGTCTTGAATGCAGTGTACTCTATATTACCTTTTATCCCTAGAGCGAAGTGGAGAGGGCTGAAGCATCCAAACCATTGCATCGATTGACTGTGCTCCCCCATCGGCAGTTTTCTTTTGACTTCTTTTCTCTGAGATGAGGAAACGGATAAATACTTTCATTTGTAATGTACCCTAACTTAGAGAATGGATGAAATTAGCCTCCACACCGGGTCCCTTGTCATCAAACGCCACTATAGAGATTGGGAGAGTTCGACATAACTTCTTATTTGTAAGCTTTTTGAATAAGTTTCAAGTACGAAACGAAAATATGTAGTTTGTTGCGCCGGATGAAATTTAAGACGTCATAAAAGAAGTGAATTATTTGTCGGATAAGATCTTGAAAATGTTCAACTGCTAACTTTATAGTGGCCGCGAGAACAATGTAATCGGCTTCAGTTTTTGTCAATTGGTTTATAGGTTTCATTTTTAGTTTTAATTGTATGATTCTTCACTTTTGTGTTTAAACCTTAAACTCTGGGTTTTTTTACACTTTGATCCTTGATATAATTTTTTCGTTTTTTGCTCTATTCCTTATTTTTCGATCGTTATTGTCGCTTAACCTGAGGATCATTGCCTTCAATCTCAGGTTTCGGGTTTTAGTTGTTCACGAAACTCCTATCGGTAATTCCTGGTTGCACAAATTGTTATCGGTAATCATCGTAGAACTCACCTTCAAACAAAAGGGCAATCATCCCAACGCATTGCGATTTCGGTCATAGGTCATCTAAAGGCTATTTGAGGTCGACAATTTTCACGACGGCCCCCGCCCCTCGCTCTTGTCCTAGAAGTCTTATTATATATCTACTGAAATCGTCCATTTGATCGAACTTCATTCAGTTGAGAGACGGGGCAACGTGAAGAAGCAGGCTAAAATGAATCGATGACTACATGAACAATGATGATGCATGGCAGACTGGCGTTTATTGCCATTTATTGTCTTTTCTATAGGCCTTACCACATTTCCTGGCATCCCATTGCCAGATAAAGTGTGATTCAAAAGTAACTTTTAAATTAAGACAGTCCACAAATCAAATAATTGATTGCATCCATGTTCTGCAAACCCATTCAATTGACAAGATTTTTTCCACAATCGATCACTAGGTGTACATAGAGATGCAACGAGGTTGCATTTCGAACGCCATCCGCGATGACAGTTTATCTTAAAACGTAGTTTACTGACGTGTGAAGTGTCAAGTAACTTTTGATGGCCCCAGTATCTAAAAAGCTGAAAATCTCAACACAGGGGAAAGTGGATCGAATGCGAGATTGGTGATGCAAGATTGCCAAGGGAAGAAAAAAAAAGAAAATGGGAAAGAAAAGAAAAAAACCGCAGGAAACCATAGCAGGAGACAGAACAAGAGTGATAGACCTGAGCCATGATGAAGGCAGCCATTAACGCCGGCATGGCTATGGGTGGAACTATAGGGGATGCAAAAATTGGCGGTTTCTTTTTCGCCTCGTTTATGGCTGACGAGTTCGACCACTTGAAAGTCCAGGTCCAGCTGCAATCTGCAGCCACCATTCTGGCTGATCACGGGTGCCAAAGAGTTGTCATTCAGAATAGTTGTTCAATTTCAATCTCGAAAATACGGATTTAAAGCGAAATGATAAAAACTCACCCACCCTCTGGATCTGTCAATTTTGTGAACATTGATCTTTCGTGATTCCATGATTGGTGTTTTTCGTTGACAAAAACACATGTGAAAAGACATGTGTCGAGGAAAAGACATGTGTCGAGGAGAGACTCTAGAATGATAGCTGACAGGAAATATTCTGTCAAAAAATAAGATTCGACCCCCCTCTCTTTTTCATGAGGCAAGCAAACAATAATCGCCGAAAAACTTCTCGTTCTGGCGAAGGATCACTTCCTCATCCGTCTAGCGTTCGCAGTCGGCTACTTGCAGGCAATGATGCTTGGAGATAAGAATATATTAGCTCATAATCTTAACTTGATGGTTAAGATTATTGGCTAATAATCTTAGCTTGCAGATGACGGTTGCCATGGTAACATCCCGAGCCATGGGTCACAAATTAAAAAATTCAAGATTGGTTTGTTTTTCCCCCTTTTGTCGTCTACACGTATGTCAATGGTGGAAAATCCACCTTTTTCAAAACGTTGATTCCAAGGCAAGGTATTTTTCTCCAGAAAGAACACTGCTGGGGCATTTGCCCCAGACACGGAAACTGGTGGTGCGCCGCCCCTCCTCATCGCGAATGGTATGATAGTAACGGGGGGATGGGATGGTATGGACTGAGGCAGAATGAAACTGACGCAGAAATTTTTTTGTTAGCCTATGTCCACTTCTGCCTCAATCCACTTCTGCCTCAATCAACTTATGCCTCAATACACTTCTGCCCCAGTCCACTTCTGCTTCAGTCAGCTTTCACCTCAGTCCACTTCTGCGTCGGTCCACTTCTGCCCAAGCCCCCTTCTGCCCATGTCCACTTTTCTACCTCAGTCCGTTCTATCCTCGTCGCTGTACCCGTTTGACATTTTGACGTGCGCGGTGTTGTGGCACATTCACAGCCTGATGTTCGGTGTTCCGTGCTTTGAGATTGTGAGGTTTTTGACTTTTTCAGTGGATCGAATTTTTTGAGCAGTGTTTTCTGATGTGGGTACCCCACACAATGGTTCCAGGAAAGGGAGATGGGGGCAAAATGGCCCTGAAGGCCAAATGGCCATTGGCGTTTTTCTTCCAAACGGATGCTCGTTTCCGCAAGCTGATCGGCGCAGGAGAAAAGCATGGAGGAGTCCAAGTTTCGTGCGGAGGGAGGTCGGCTAGTTTTAAAATTGTGGAGACTTGAAGATATTGGTGCAGTGTGTGCTCTTATTTTAGGCTTTTTGGATTTTGAAGTTGAATTGATAAAAAAATATCGCAATTCTTGTGAGATTTTGTTGCTGCGTCTCTGTTTGTTGATTTTGTTGCTGCGTCTCTGTAAGCATATTTTCGTCATATTTCGTCATATTTTCGTCATTTTTCGTCATATTTTCGCTAAATAAACAAAAACGTGTGTTCATACTTCATAGTGGATTTGCCGGGATATGCTCAGCGGTGTTTTGTGCTCTGTTGAGGCAAAATGGCCCTATAATGTGCGAGGCAAAATGACCCTAAATGCCAAATGGGCCAAAAAGCAAAGTGATACATCCATCAATAAAACGACGGCTGTATGTTCAAGAGCAAAATATTGACGGATGGGCACACCCAAAGTTTTAACTTTGACTTGAGAAAGATTGTTTTGCGTCTTGTTTTTATCTCGAATTTTTGTCTACTTTTTCAAGCAACTCGTTTTGACCTTTTTGACAAAACTGAACATTCAGTTTATAGCCATGGTGATTTTGTTATTCTGAATTTTTATCGGTTCTACATAAAAACTTGATAAAACGCACCAAACCACAGGTTATGTGAAATAAATTCCGAATATTTCAAATTTAGGTATCTGAAAAAGGGGCCATTTTGCCCCCACCTCCCCTACACCAACAAACTCATGTAAACAATGGTTCCTCATCCCATTGCGAACTAAACTTGGGCAGCAAATTCATGCAGCAGCCACGACTATGTCGGTGGCTTTTGCATGTTTTCGCAATAATTATTCATTGCAAAAGGAACAGGATGGCAAACACAAGAAAAAATGGTATTGTGTAGGTCTTTTCTCAAACAGGTTTGCGGCCATTTTTTAGAGATGAGTCGGAACACCCGGTTCGGAATTCGGAACTCGGAATCGGAATCGGAACGGAATCGGAACGGAACTTTTGAAAATTCCGAAGTTTCGGAATTCCGAAAAAATCGGAACATTTCCGAGATTTTCGGAATTCCGAAATTCACGGAATTCCGAAAAAATCGGAAAATTCCGACATTATAGGATTTCCGAAATTCACGGAATTCCGAAATTTCGGAATTCCGAAAAATCGGATATATTCCGACATTTTCGGAATTCCGAAATTTCGGAATTTCCAAAAAAATCGGAAATATTCCGAGATTTTCGGAATTCCGAAATTCACGTTTTTCCGATATCATCGGAATTTTCGGACGGAATTCCGAACTCGGTCAGTCGGAACGCCTGGTAATTCGGAATCGGAATTGGAACGGAACTTTTTTTTCTTTTTCCGAAGTTTCGGAATTCCGAAAAGCTGGAAATATTCCGAATTTTTCGTAATCCCGAAATTGACGGAATTCCGGAATGTTCGGAAATCCGGAATTGCCGGTAGGAATTCCGAACGAGATGAGTCGGAAGGTCTGGTTCGTTCCGATCTCGGAAACGGAATTGGAACGGAATCTTACCCATATTCTTCCGAAGTTTCGGAATTCGGAAAAATCGGAAATGTTCCGAAATTATCAAATTCCGAAATTCGAGGAATTCCGGAAAACTTGGAGATTCGGTCGGAAATCCGATAGATATGATTCGGAACGCCTTGTTGTATGCGGAACTCGGAATCGAATGACGGAACTTTTTTACATTTTTATAATCAAACCTTCGAATTCCTAAACAACGGAAAGGCCACGAATTTTTCTGAAGTCTGAGAATTAAAATTCGAAAAAATCTGGATTCGTGCCCTAAATGTGAAGTCATCAGTCTTCAAGGTAACAGCGAGACCAGTGCATGCTTGAATTTGGTTCAACTGTCTGCGACCCAATCAAGTAAACTAATCGGACGGCACTAAGCGCGTTCAGAGAATCAAAGCAAGATTCATCTGCCATAACAACTATTGACAACAACCGGAAATCTGGAGTCTCGGGTATGCTCAAGCGCCCCTTCAACTCAGCCAGCTGGCTCAGGAGAGAATTGCGTCCAGGCAATTATTCTCCGGTCCAGGATTGCATTATCCTGCAAGAACATTCTCTACAGCTCATTCCATTTGAAGATATAAACTGAGAATGCTTCTCACTTTTCCATTCAAACATTCAGAGAAACTTTGATTTCTGTGCCGAATCCCAAGTTCTCTATCGTCTTTTCGTTGTTGCAGGAATTCTGATTACCCTCTAAGCATACTTGTTAGCATTCTCAGCTCATATCTTCAAGTTGAATGAAAAAAGTACATATTGACCTCCGGAAGAGATTAATGGGTGTGCCATCGGCTAGCATCAAAACTATCACTCCTTTCTCCATGTCTTAGCCCTGTGGTGCTCTATTACCTGCTCCTATTTGTTCGTCCCGAATTTGGACAAGATTTCTGATGAATTCACCTGCTTGGAATCTTTCCGCAGAATTGTTCTTCTGTGTGTTGGCGAGAACCCGGATCCGTTTCCAGGAAGTCGAGTCGGCGTCCAAATTTCCAATACAACGCGCCACAGGTATCGGCCGTTTACTGTATCCATAAATGCCAAACAAAACCGCAAACGGTCAAGCTGTCTCTTTGACTTGACTGAAGATGGGGTTGAAAGAAAAAAACTTGGAAACGTCTGGTGGTGCCAATTTGCGAAAAATGACAATTTTGTTTTTTGAAAAAGCCGTCGAAGAAAAATTATTCTCGGATTCCAGAACATCAAGGATCATAGGGCAATATAGGTTCTTTGCAAAAGCGAGATGAAAAAGCAGATGAATTTGACCTCCGTCATCACAGCTTCTGAACCCTATGGGCATACGACCCGCGTAAAAGCGTGCGATTCTCGGCATTGAATTTTCGAAGCCATCAGTCGATGTCTCAAAATTTGATTGTGTTTGCATCGCCACAGCATGGCGGTGTCTTTATTTTGAGTTTTTTTATACGAGCGGCCGCAGGCTCCGCTTTATGTATGGCCCAGTGAAATGGAGGGAGAGAACTCTCTTACACTTATACAGTCCTGTACACTTCAATGGTATGGCCCTGACTCCAGGAATATTCTTTCTCTGCAGCCGGAGTCATGCCGCAGTTTTTTGTCTCGGGGGATTCCACCTGGGTGTATGCCGGTTGCATCAGTTCAATCCGTGGAAGCGGTGAATTTCCGAGGTCTGCGCGCCCCCAGAAGAATTGTCTGCTCGGGTCTGAAATTGACCATTTCGTGTCTCTGAAAGGTGAACAACTGCAGCTGGAAAGTAATTTTTGTTTGTTGACCTATTTTTGCATGTGCTCACGTGGTCAACAGAAGATCCAAGGCTGCATTGACTGCCTTGAAGGACTCAAGGGACAAGTACCGACACATGAATGGTGTGGCGTGTGGCGCCTCTCCGCTCTTCTTTTTTTCCTTTTTTTTTTTTGCTCCAAGCCGCCAATATCCTACAGAACTCTATATCGCCGAATGCAATCTCCATATTCCCACCAATTATTCGCCACCCCTCTTTTTAATTTTACTGCCTTGACAGTCACTACCCGTTCCAACTGCCCGTCCCCACTGCTCAACCGTCCCCACAGGAGCCGAATCGTTCGCAGACTCGGCTGTATCCTTTCAATAATTTGCCCTTTTTGCTGGGTTAATTGTTGAGTTCAGCAGAGAGAGAGGATGTTCGCTCAAAATGCGGCGAGTTGCCAAAGACCGATTGGTGTTGACATCAAAGGGAAATAACAACGATGCATTGATGGTAATTGCTTATTGGACAAACAATAAAAAGAGCAAAAAACGCCCGTCTCTTCCTTTTTGCCACTTTTCTCAACCAACGTGATTCGAATCCTCGAAAATGATACCATGCAAGCAACAATGTGACAGGCTAGTTGAAGAAGGGCCGGAAAAGGGACGAAATTAGTAAAAAAAGTTTGCCAAATCGATCCTGTCAACCAGGCAAAAAGATATGTGTATTCTCTGTCAAATTCGTGCAGTCCCATCGCAAGAATGCCACAAGAAGAGGCATTTTTAATGGGGCCCCTCATGGGGTCTCGTCTCGTAGGGTCCGACATTTTCCCGAAAAAAAAAAACAAACAAAATATGTATTAGGATAGGTCAGAGAAGATTGCATTCGGTTAGGTTGGGTTAGATTGGGTCAGCTTTGGTTCGGTTTGGTTAGGTATCTCTATGTCGTGCAAGTAAAACTTAACCAAAACAACCTGGACCTAACCTAACCCAATCTAATCTAACCCGAGCTCACGTGACCTACCGCGACAAAACTTCAAATTTTTCTCAGCCCGCAATAAAAATAGAATGCGAAAAAATAAAGCGGGATGGAAAACAAAGAAAATACGAAAGCAAACTGATCGTGCACTTCAGCCCCCCTATAAACGACTTAACCTGCAAAAATTAAAAAAACCATGGGGAAAATCAAAACGGATGCGGGATTTTGATTCGTGCTTTCCGCGGCTTCGCTGAGTGACAACCGCCGGTTTTGGCGGCTCGGCGTGTTGCAGATGGAGTTTCGGCGCCAGTCGAGGAACCGACCACCGATGCCACCGAAACCGCCGAAGCCGTCGAAATCCAACCGCCGAAGCCGCCGAAACCGAACGCCGAAGCCGCCGAAACCACAATGCACATTTTCGCTGGCCGCCTTGCAATGCAGCTTTCACTGTTGCAGCAGTGTTCTCGGAAGCACACTTGATATGAAAAAGTCCCGATCCGCAAAAAGTGCGAAAACGCCCTGAACAAAGAAAATAGGTTAGGATATGTTCGGATGGGACAGGTAGGTCAGGTTAGAATAGGCTATGTTGGGTTATGTTAGTTTTATTTTGTTATTTTGTCCCTGCGCCAAGTCGGTAGTGCATGTGGCCCGAGTCGGAAATAACAAAAAATCCTCGGGAGTTCTGGCATTTTGTACCGGGATTTACCTCCTCGAGGGAATCTGTCCGAAACATCTCTCTCCTTCCCTCTCCACCTCTCGCTCTCTCTCCCTCTCTCTCCCACTCCCCCACTTTCCCTCCCTCTCTCTCTCACTCCGCTCTCCCCCTCTCTCTCTCCCTCTCTGTCTCCCTCCCACTCTCTCTCCCACTCCCGTACTCTCCCTCTCTCTCCCTGGGACGGTAAGAGAGAGAGGAAGAGAGAGAGGGGGAGAGAGGGAGAGGGAGACAGAGTGCGGGAGAGAGAGAAAGTGAGAGAGAGAGACAGAGAGAGAGACAGAGAGAGAGAGAGAGAGAGAGAGAGAGAGAGAGGCAGAGAGAGAGGCAGAGAGAGAGAGAGAGAGAGAGAGAAAGGAAGAAGAGAGAAAAAGAGAGAGAGGGAGAGGGAGAGAGAAAGTTAGAGGGAGAGAAAGTAAGAGAAAGAGAGAAAGAGAGAGAGATGTTTCAGACAGATTCCTTCGAGGGGGTAATTCCCGGTACATCATGCTGGAACTTCCGGGTATTTATTGCTATTCGCATTTCCGACTCGTGCCACAAAATACCGATTTGGCGCAGGGACAAAAAACAAAATAAAACTATAACCCAACCTAATCCATGCTGACCTGACCGACCTACCCCATCCTTACATATCCTCACCTATTTTCTTTTTTCATGGCGTTTTTCTCACTTTCTGCTGATCGGGACTTTTTCATGTCAAGTGCGCTTCCGAGAACACTGCTGCAACAGTGAAAGCTCGAAATTCAGCTCCATTTCATATACGAGTACAAACCCATTGGCAAGGCGGCCAGCGAAAATGGACATCATGGTTTCTTCTTCTTCTTCTTCTTCTCCTTTGGGTCTTATGGACAAATAGCCTAAGGCTGGTGGTCCGACCGTTTATGTTTTGTTGTGTCGTCAGCCATGGTCCCGGCGGCTTATTTAAGAAATGAGTACGCGTTTGGGCCCTTTTCCATTTGACTCCGTGTTAAAGTTCCGACACCACAAAAACGGGTAAAAACGCTAGAAACAATGGAAAAAGGTTAGGTTAGGTCTGGTTAGGATTGGTTAGAGTTGGTTTGGATAGTTAGCCAGGTTAGGTCTGGTTCGATTAGCTTTATTTTTCACTTTTTCGATACGCGCAAAATCGGGATAGGCCCAAACGCGTACTCATTTCTTAAATTCGCCGTAGGTACTGGCAAATGTCAACTGAGAGTAGGTGCTCCAGAACCCAGCGCTTCAGGCACCCAATCAAGGGTTCCGGCGAGGTACCGGCATACTCCCGAGGGCAACCGCAACAGCACCCACCGCTCCAGGTCCCAAGACCTCAGTCACAACTGCCGATACTGCCGGTATTATGGCACAGCCAACCCGCAGGAACCGACGTCGAATATCGGCGGGTGATACCAAGTGGCTTCTGTGTTCATGTAACCTGCCAGGCCTCTGTCTTGTACCTGGAGCTAGGTGTTCTTTAACGTGCGCAGTGTGATGCTGCACACTGGACCTCCTTCTTAAAGTCCCATCCGAAGGACTTACAGACTGGCCACTTAAGTCTGTCTTTCCGACCGAATTCACCATGCCTCGCCGAAGGAGGATGCACACACAAGTGCCATGGCAAATTTCATTTACCGTGCCTCGCCGAGGGAGGATGCACACACAAGTGCCACGGCAAATCTCGTGTCCCAGCTGGGATTCGAACCCGCAATCTTCAGATTACGAGTCCGACGCGCTAACCACTGCGCCACGAGGGTCGGACTAGATTTCAGATGAAAGGCTTCGGCGTTGGGTTTCGGCGGCTTCCTCGTTGGGTTTCGGCGGCTTGGGCGGTAACCACCCTTATAAGAATACAGAGGGGTGCGGGGGGATGAAACCATCCCAAACGGGTTCGTAGGAGCAGGTATTACAACTTTATAATTTAAACCTCACATCTCCGAAGAACGGTCAAACAGTTAATGAGACCACCCGAAACCTCCCCTTCAGGAATTGGCATGAAGGGGTGGACTAAGAAAAATCATCGACATTTTATGATTCCCCAAACGAAGGCAGCAACGCGGCAGACTTGACAACTGAGCTCAAAGGGAGTTGCGAAAGGTGCACCCAATGAATTAAAGGAATCATCTTTAATAATTCATTGGGTGTAGGTACCCAATCTTTGGACATATTCGTATATCTGTTCCGAAATATACATTGTACTCTCGTATATATGCCGTGCAACCTGCCATGGATCCATCGAGGTTTTGGCGTGAGTCCTGACACGAATCATCAATGACAACAGCCCTGCTTTTTCTTGAAAGGAAAAGAAAATGGATATGCTTTTTATTTTGATTTATTGGAGACAATTTTGTTGTCACCACCAATTCACCCAAAAAGAAGTACGAATATCTGTGATAAGATATGTGGAGTGCAAGAAGCTTTTCAATCCGACACAGAATTCTATCTGCCATGCAAAAGCGGGTAGTCTCTCCGCTGTGGACCCAAAAGCTGGCTAAAAAAATCTCAATTAAATGTTTGAGTACATTATATCCGTCACGACTCTGCATATAATTCAATACAGCCTTTGGGAAATCTACCACACAATTTTGAAAAATTGGTGTTCAACTTCACGTGAGTCCCCGACACTTTATACAGAAGTTTTATCTTGAAAACGGTGTCGGCGCAAACGCTAAACCCCGGACGCAATCCTTTGCTAACGAAACATACCTGTATGGAAAATGCTATGTTCGAACAGACTATTTTGAAAAAATGCAGGGCCAACTTCCACGTGGACTTGCCCCTCCCCAGTTATAAAGGGTCAATTCCTCGAAAACAGTAGCGGCACAAAGAGCAGAGAGTTCGGCGCCAACCGGCGCAAACGCGGCTAAATGTGGTAAAAATGGTGAGGGGACAATAGTGGCAGGGCATACTATTCTTGGCAACGTGGAAATTATAATTTTCTCTCAAGATTCCCGAAAATATTCCCTTTCCCGCAGAATTGATTCTGTGATTCATTTGTTGTAAATTGCAGAACCTTTTTTCATTTCTCTCATGATTGTCCGAACCTCGTGGCGCAGTGGTTAGCGCATTGGACTCCCACCCAGGTGGACCGAGTTCGATTCCCCGTCGGGGCACGAAATTTACTGTGGCACAAATGGTGCATCCTCCCTGGGCGAGGCACAGTAAATGAGGTCGGAAAGAGAGACTTAGTGGCCAGTCTCTTAGTCCTTCGGATGGGACTTTAAGAAGGAGGTCCCGTGTGCAGTATCACACTGCGCACGTTAAAGAACACCTAGCTCCAAGTCCAAGACAGTGGCTTGGCAGGTTACACAACAGAGAAGCCACATCTCACAAGTCGCACATCACTGCTCTGCAGAGCATGACTCTCTCCGGGAAACCTGCGGGTTGGCGTGTATACGCCGGAAAACTGGTCCGAGTCGTTTCAGTTGAATGCAGAGCAGAATTGGGCTACGATTATGGGGCATAGTTCTCCTTGCGAGCCCAAGGTGTGTGCAACAAGGTAAAAGGTCGGACCACCAGCCGAATGGCTATCAGTCCATATGACTCCACGATGATGATTTGAATCTCTTGGGTGACCAAATCTATCTACCTACACCGTTGTTAATGCTTGCGCAGACAAATCAGATTTTTTTTTCAAAATGCCGCTCGTGCTTTATTGCCATCGTTCTTTTCGCCCCTTTGAAATTTGGATTTTTCGACAGGGTTTGAATGGTCACAGTACCTATAATGTCATCGAAATGTGGCAGATGTCAGCATTAAAAAAAATGAAAACCCATTGAAGATTCACTGTTCTTTCCACACCAATGTTGCCACAAGATATTGGAAATTTATTGCCGACTTTTTTCAATGTTTGTTATGTGCCAAATTTTTGCGGCAGTTTCCCAAGAAATTTTTCTAGGTTGACACAAAATCGAAAGACACCGGTTTGGCCAATTTGCACTTTTTCAACAAACTAAATCCATTTCCCGTTTGGAACATCCTTGGAAACGGTGATGATTTGGTCCATTTAACCTACGCGGGACTGGAACTCTGGGAAAATTCCGACTTGCTTTTCATGTCCGGAACTCCGAGAAAATCCCTCTTTTCGTTTTGCAACCAATCCAATTTGGGATTGTTCATTATTTCACCAGACGACTATCCAAAAAGAGTCTTCCCTTTTAGGATGCAATAATTTGTTTGTTTGCTTCACCTTGAAAAGGAAAAGAGGGCGGTGGAGAGGGAAGCGACGACCTGTATTTTCGAACATGACTTCAGGAGTTGCGGTAAAGAGTTTACGAGAGTCTGGTATACCTGACTGTCAAGAGCAATAAAATTTCCTGTGTCCATTCAAAGCAGTAAATTATACCAGGGTGGCGAATATTTGGTGCCATTTTTGACATTTCATTCCTTCGTTGAGTTCTGGACGAAACTGGCGGTTTGGAGCAAAGAAAAGAAAGAAGAAGAAGAAACGGTGGGCATCATGCCATTCATGTCGTTGATTTTGTCCTCTTGAGTCAGTTTTTCAATGAGCCCACGCTGCAGCTTGGATCCTCTGCTGGCAAGGGCAGCCAATGCAAAAATTAAGGCAACAAAATAAATCGTTTTATTGGCTGGTCCCGTTTTATTTGGTTGTTGACGCGTCCTCTGCTGTTGACCATGAAAACTCAATTTTCTTTGGACAGGACACCCTTGGATCTTTTTGCATGTCCACGTGCATGAGACGGCCTGAGCGCGTAAATTTAAGGCGGCGGCTGATCTCTTTGACAGCGCAGAAAAAGAGTGAAGAAGGGAGAGGAGAGAAGCAGGGGCACCGTATGATCTGACGAAAAGCGGAAACAAAAGGAAAAGAGAGGGAGATGAGAGGGAGGACAACCGAGAGAGGGACATTGCAGACTTTGAGAAAAGAGATGAGCGAAGGAAAGGTAATGAGAAGAATGGAACGGAAAAGTGAGGCAATGAAAGTTCAAATGAGTTGAAAAAGGTGAAATCACACAGAGGAGAGATAATTTTCATTTTGCGTACCAAATCATTGTTTTTGTATTTTTAGTTCAAAACAGAGGCGCTAAAGGCATTGAGGTTGAAAATTTGGAAAGACAAAAGACATTACTGAATATTTATGGAATTCAGCCAGTTCTGCAAAGGGTTATTTGTGCCTATTGCAATTTTATAAGGCAGCTAACTGGTTCCATATAGCCAACCAGTTGAAATGTCAAAAATGAGCTACCTGGAAGGTGTAGGGGGTGTCTTGCACTGGGAGAGGTGTCATGCATGGGTGGTGTCGTACACAGTGCAAGACACCCTCTACACCTTCCAGGTAGCTCATTTTTGACATTTCAACTGGTTGGCTATGGAACCAGTTAGCTGCCTGGCCCTGTATGTTTCCTAATCGTTTGCTTTTGCTCCTGAAATTTTGGAGACATTCTTATCGCTGTTGCCTTCTGTTTTTGTGAAATTTCAATGTTTACATGGCAAAAAGGATCATTGCAAGGATGCAAGATTTTTCAGAATATTTTTTCGAATTTACCAACTCCGGAAAGTGCCCGTATTCACGAAACACATTAATATGTGTTGCAACTTACAATTTCCAACAATCGTTAGTTTCCGTTTCGAAAATTCTTGGGATGTTCGCTGACTTTTGCCTTTCCTTTTTTTCAGGGAAGTGAAGTGGCAAGAAGGGTCATGAGTTGAAAGGTTGAAAATGAGTAAAATTGCCAAATTGAAGTCGGATGATAATTGCGGGACGTTTTTCAATGTTTGTCCTGGTTTGTCGTTTTAATAGGTATGTGCCAAATTTTTGCGGCAGTTTGCCTACAAATGTTTCTGGGTTGACACAAAATCGAATAGACACCGGTTTGGCCACCCTAGCAGCAGTGAATGTGGCCGCAACGTGGCATCACGGTGGCATTTCAGTTCTTCGGTTCTTTTCGGTGCCAGGAAAATTAATGGGTGGCATGCACGTGGCGGCAACGTTCTTTGGAACGCTTTAGTGTAAATTCACGTGGCGGCAACGTTGCGGCACGGTGGACATTTTTCGGTGGCACAGACGTGTCTAGGACCCGAATTGCCACCAAAAGGAAAAATGCTATATGGCAATATCCCATGCGGCCCAGGACGTCTCGCAGTTCTTTTTACAGAGGCGATAGATATGACGTGATCTGAAATGCCACGAAATGTCACGCAATGCCACCGAAATGCCACCGTTTCGCAGTTCTTCTTTTACAATTGTAAAAGAAGAACTGCGAAGATCACGTCCTGCGACCATCGCCTCTTAAGAGGCGATGGTCGCAGGACGTGATCTGAAATGCCACGTAATGCCACCGAAATGCCACCGTTTCGCAGTTCTTCTTTTACAATTGTAAAAGAAGAACTGCGAAGATCACGTCCTGCGACCATCGCCTCTTAAGAGGCGATGGTCGCAGGACGTGATCTGAAATGCCACGTAATGCCACCGAAATGCCACCGTCTTGCATGTTATAAGCCAGAAATAAAGTACTGCTCTTGTCGAAAACAGGATGGCTCAGTAGGTAGAGCATTAGTCTCACAGTCACGAGGTGCCTGGTTCGATTCCTCGTCGACGGTGATTTTTTCAGTGGCATCACGGAAAATCCACTGTGGTGGCCACGTGGGTGCCATGGTGCTGGCAACGTTATTTGGAGACGGCCATATCACGGTAATTCCACGTGGCCAAGGGACGTTGCTGCCACGGTTCTTGCCACCTAAATGGAACGTGGCGGCCACGCTCTCTGCTGCTAGGGCAATTTGCTCTTTTTCAACAAACTAAATCCATTTCCCGTTTGCCCAGGCAGCATTTCATGCGCCGTTTTTTAAAGAATAAAGGCCGGCGCCAAGCGCCTGCCAAACAAGAGCCATACCGGCGCCAAGTGCACTCTACGGTATAAAAATGTCAAGAAATACCCACGAAAAGCCCATGCGAATCTTTGCGCCGAATGGCGCAGGAAAAGCGCATGCGCCTGGCGCAGGATTTACGCAAGAAATACCCACGAAAAGCCCATGCGAATCTTTGCGCCGAATGGCGCAGGAAAAGCGCATGCGCCAGGCGCAGGATTTACGCAAGAAACACCCACGAAAAGCCCATGCGAATCTTTGCGCCGAATGGCGCAGGAAAAGCGCATGCGCCAGGCGCAGGATTTACGCAAGAAACACCCACGAAAAGCCCATGCGAATCTTTGTGCCGAATGGCGCAGGAAAAGCGCATGCGCCAGGCGCAGGATTTACGCAAGAAACACCCACGAAAAGCCCATGCGAATCTTTGCGCCGAATGGCGCAGGAAAAGCGCATGCGCTCGGCGCAGGATTTACGCAAGAAACACCCACGAAAAGCCCATGCGAATATTTGCGCCGAATGGCGCAGGAAAAGCGCATGCACTAGGCGCAGGGTTTACGCAAGAAATACCCACGAAAAGCCCATGCGAATCTTTGCGCCTAGTGGCGCAGGAAAAACGCATGCGCTAGGCGCAGGATTTACGCAAGAAACACCCAGGAAAAGCCCATGCGAATCTTTGCGCCGATTGGCGCAGGAAAAGCGCATGCGCTGGGCGCAGGATTTACGCAAGAAACACCCACGAAAAGCCCATGCGAATCTTGGCGCCGAATGGCGCAGGATTTGCGCAAGAAATACCCACGAAAAGCCCATGCGAATCTTTGCGCCGAATGGCGCAGGAAAAGCGCATGCGCTCGGCGCAGGATTTACGCAAGGCGCACCCACAAAAAGCCCATGCAAATCTTTGCGCCGAATGGCACAGGAAAAAACACGAATCTGACGCAGATTTCCATTGGAAAACGCCCTGCATGTGAAAAAGTGAGTCGAATGGCACACGAAAAGCCTGCATCTGTTGCATACGTTTTTTGATGTCGTCAGCCAGCTATTCAAGAAAACCGAATCTTTTGGGATTCGATTCGAGAGGATTCGATTCTAGAATTATGTAGGATTCGAAAAAATTTAAAACATCTGCCTGCAGCACCAAAATGCAAATGGCAACAGCCAACATGCATTCTGTGAGCGAGAATCAGTCGTCATGGGACTGTGCAATTCTTGATTCGATTCGAAGATTCGATTCGAAAATCTCGAATCTTGGACGATTCGATTCGAAATGATTCGATTCGAAACTGGGCAGTGGATTCGGATTCGATTCGAGATTCGAACAACGTGGATTCGATTCGAGTGATTGATTCGAATGCCGATTCGCACAGCCCAACTGCGAGGTAAATTTTTGGGTTATCTGTAAAACAAGGACTCACCCAAACTCACCTGAACTCACCCGAACTCACCTGAACTCACCCAAAATTCGGCGGAACTCACCTGAACTCACCCAAAACTCGAACGAACTCACCCAAACTCACCTCAACTCACCCAAAATTCCTCCGAACTAACCTGAACTCACCCAAAATTCGGCGGAACTCGCCTGAACTCACCCAAAGCTCGAACGAACTCACCCAAACTCACCTGAACTCACCCAAAATTCCACCGAACTCACCTGAACTCACCCAAAATTCGGCGGAACTCACCTGAACTCACCCAAAACTCGAACGAACTCACCCAAACTCACCTTAACTCACCCAAAATTCCTCCAAACTCACCTGAACTCACCCAAAATTCGGCGGAACTCGCCTGAACTCACCCAAAACTCGAACGAACTCACCCAAACTCACCTTAACTCACTCAAAATTCCTGGCTGGCAAACAGACGCGCAATCGTATGGTGAATCCAAATTAAAATTTTTCCACGTGAAAAAGTATTGGCCGTTTTTTCGTGGTTTCTGGAAACACCGACACCGAATACCGCAAAGTGTTTGGTATATGTTCTTAAAACTCGTATTTTATGCTCAACAATAAAGACCGCGACGAAGACCCACCCTGCTGATACGAGTGTCGGGCTATGGGCCAAAGAGTCATCAAACCCACGGTCAGACCTTTCCTCATTTGACAATGTCAATCGGCTTCACATCGCGACTGTGCCAAACTTTGCAGGCATTTTGAATTCTGCTTTGAGTGCTTTCCCGAAGCCCGAATTTGTCCCCTTTCCCGCAACATATTGAAATCGGATAAAAACTTTCAGAGATACCTGTGCCAAGAAGTCTTCATGCGCGCGCGTAAAAGAATGTTGTCCGCTGACGTGACCAAAAGGCAACAATTTTGCTTGCTCTCTCCCGAATTTTCTCTACCCCTCACCCATTTCAAAATTACCAAGGGAATGCCATGTGGTTATACATGGCGGCGTCTGGAATTCATCCCAGAAGCACGGTCGAATTTTCCGGCAGTTTTCGGGAGAGTTCGGTCCAGTTTTGGGTGACTTTGTCAAGTTTTGGGTGAGTTCAGGTGATTGCGCCGAATTTTGGGTGAGTTCAGGTGAGTTCGTTCGAGATTTGGTTGAGTTCAGGTGAGTTCCGCCAAATTTTGGGTGAGTTCAGGTGAGTTCGTTCGAGTTTTAGGTGAGTTCAGGTGAGTTCGTTCGAGTTTTAGGTGAGTTCGGGTGAGTTCCACCGAATTTTGGATGAGTTCAGGTGAGTTCGGTGGAATTTTGGGTGAGTTAAGGTGAGTTTGGGTGAGTTCGTTCGAGTTTTGGGTGAGTTCATGTGAGTTCCGCCGAATTTTGGGTGAGTTCAGGTGAGTTCGGTGGAATTTTGGGTGAGTTCAGGTGAGTTTGGGTGAGTTCAGGTGAGTTCGTTCGAGTTTTGGGTAAGTTTATTTATTTATTTATTTGAACAAAAAACACCTACAAAAAGATTTGGCAGGTGGACGGATGATACAGTGCATGGCACCAAGTCAGTGATTTAAACACGTGTCAGGTATAGAATAAATAAAAAAAAAAAA
>JASGXE010007821.1:0-18177 GCA_030068105.1 Sinentomon sp. SZTP_YWyxl
GTTCTCCTTTACTGAATTGTTACAATGACAACACTGAACCAGTTCATTGCGTTGAGAAGATGGGGGTGAATCCATATCGCATCAAGTTCCCAGCAGGATAGCAGTGAGCTCAAAAAGAGCAATACTGGATACCAAATTGATTGAGATGATGTTTTTACAAACCGGATAGTGAGCACAATTTGTGCCCTAGACCTAAAAAACCTAGGTAAGGAGTGAGCTTCCTCACTCAAAGAAACAATGTTTCACTCTGGCTGAATCTGGCTATTTAATCTGACTGAATCTGGCTACTTAACCCCTTGCATACCGATTTTTTAGCCATACGCAATGCACAAAATTCCAAGTTTTTCGGAAAAAGTGCAACAAATGAATTACACACTTCAAAATGTTGTATCTCAGGCCCTTCTTGTCCAATCCTGGTGAAATAAAAACTGTTTGGTAGGAAAAATTTCCAATTTGTTCACCATCCATCACACAACACCAAAATATTTATTCTGATGGCCACCTAATGCAGTGCCAACATCATCAGATTGTGCTGATATATAGCACAAATCAACAAGCGGTTCACATTCACTTTCTTCATCACCAATAATGAGGTCCTGTGACCACCACCAGCTGCTAAGTTTTCCATTTTTGTTTTGAAGCCATAATAAAACAACTGAACACTCCATAGCATAAATCACAGCAAATGAAACCAACAAAGTCATTCAAAACAACTGGTAAAACCTTCAGATATTCTAGAATTACTCTGAACAAAACACAGAAAAAATGTCAGGACAAAATCAGGCTGAGTTGCATTCGAAATTCTCACAATGGCGTGCGCAGACGACGCTTCAAACTTGAGACATCAATTTTGCATCAAAAACATAGCGGACGACGGATTTGGGCGTATATATACGCCCAAAGAATTGAGTGCATGCCAATAAAAGTGCTGGGCGTATATATACCAGGGTTGGAAAAAAACATGTTTTTTTCTTAAAAAACATAAAAAACGTTTTAAACGTTTAAAACATGTTTTTATTGTTTTAAACGTTTTTTTCATCTGTTTTTTCCCGTTGTTTAAACGTGTTTTAAACATGTTTTAAACAGTTTTAAACATGTTCCAAAAGATGCCAAGGCTAATTTTGCAACACTTTAGTGACAATGATACTTGAAAAAGGCAACAATAATGCTTTTAATCTCAGGAACACGTTGAAAATTCAGTAAAAAAAGCAAAAAGCATTTTTTGTTTTTGCAGATTGTTTTAAACAAAGCATTTCAAACAAGTTGCGGTTGTTTTAAACATGTTTAAAACACGTTTAAAACACAATTTTGTTTTAAACAAACTGTTTTAAACAAGTCGTGGTTGTTTAAAACATGTTTAAAACAGATTGTTTTAAACAGAATGTTTTAAACGAACAACCCTGATATATACGCCCAGGGAATTTTGTGCATGGATTTTTTGGGCGTATATATACGCCCTGGGAATTTAAGGGGTTAAACAATGCTGAATTTTCCCTCATAACCCGGCGGTGAACTTGGCCTTCGGCTGGATCTCGCGGCCATTAGAATTTTCGAATCTCACCCCTTGCACGTATTGTAGGCTATTTAGGAGAGAGCTGTGTCCTGGCTCTGCCAATTCCCTCTCCCGTTCATAGCCAGCCCATTTCAGTGGCTGCGTAGGTACCAATCACATTTAGTACTGCACCAAATTCTTGTTGCATTGTGTCGCCATTGTCTTCTCAAAATTCATTTCTTTTTTTTCTCACCTCTTGACCGGTTTAACCGGGAGCTACATTCTAGGTGAACTTCAATCAACTTTATTTTCATTCACTGAATGTGCAACACGTGATTGTGTTTTTTTACATATTCTGATTCATCCCTTGTCTGGATCTTTAACTTCTTCGACCGCCATTCAATCGTTCATGATCTCGGTTACATTCACCTGCAAATGTCCCACCCGGTTCCGGTCAACTGGTGAGTCTACCTATACATTGTATTGGTTATTAATTTCTTATTTTTGAACAATTACAATAAAACTAGAAACTAGAACCATTTTGCGGGGAAGACAAGGCGGGCCCCCGCTGTTGCGGTGCCTCATCACTCATTTCAGAGGACGTTCCCGGGTGCGACTAAAACGCTGAACTGCTGAAAATGATGCTGAAATGCTGAAAATGACTAAAACGCTGAACTGCTGAATTGCTGAAAATGATGCTGAAAATGGCTAAAACGCTGAAAATAATAAATTTTGCTGAACCGCAGAAAAACGGCTGATTTGCCTGCTGGAAAGTTGCTGAACCACCAGTGGACCTGCTGAAAAGTTGCTGAACCACCAGTGGACCTGCTGAAAAGCTGCTGAACCACCAGTAGACCTGCTGAAAAGCTGCTGAACCACCAGTAGACCTGCTGAAAAGCTGCTGGAAAGTTGCTGAACCACCAGTGGACCTGCTGAAAAGTTGCTGAACCACCAACTGAATTCGTGGGTGGGTATAAAAATTCCTATTCTTTCATTCCGTGTACCTGCCAGTCTTCTCTCGAATCAGTTGTTCAAATCTAAATTGTGACTTTCTTTCAAAATTTCAGATCCCCTTTTTTTGCTTCTTTTTTCTGTTTTTTTTTCCTCACTCTTTTTTCTCGTTTTTTTCCCTCTTTCTTTTTTGCTTTTTCTTTTTTTTTTCTCATTCTTTTTTCCTCTTTTTTATCCTTTTCTTTTTTGTTTTTTTTCTCCTTTTTCCTTCTTTTTTGCTTTCTTTTTTTTTTAACATACCTACCACCTGCATCCTATCTTCTCGGAAGTTCTATTTTTACTATGTTTTTTTCCACCTTTTGTATTTTTTTTTTTTGAGATTGTGATTGGGTATGCATGAGGAAATGAGTGCCAGAGTTTGCTCAAGGTTGGATCTTGCCTGGTTGTGTATGTGTGTGTGTCTGCTTGGGTGTCTGAAGTGATTGCTATATGACTAGGCCCCGTCCACATTCCGATGATCTCTTCGCGTTCCTTTCCCCTCCTTTTCCCTTTACCCCTCCTTTCGATAATGCAGCCGACGGTCGCGTTTCCTTCCCATCCCTTCCCTGGTATATGATGAACCTCTGCTGTTCACAATTGATGATTGCCTTTATGGCATGAAAACCTGTAGAACAGAGTAAATCTGATACCGATACCGAACAAGGATCGACCCATGCGGAAAAAACAACAGAAAAAAGAAAGAAGAGCAATGACAGAAAACTTGGCACCGGCCGCATGTTTGACTTTTTGATTTTCTGTTTCTGTTTCTGTTTTTTATTTCCATTTAATAGGCACAAAGATGTTCCATGAATGCATGTAGGTTGGTATGACACACACATTTGCGAAGGCATTCAAATATCGAATATTACAATAATTTTAATCGCCCAACACCCTTACCATTTCCGAAGAGATCCGTCAACGTCCGCCATTCGTGAGGTGAATCAATTGGACAAGAAGAAGCCAGATGTTATTGTCCAAGACACGAACTTGCAAAGATCAGTAGGTACCACACAAAGAATAATTATTGAATTAGCATTAGGTACCAAAAAATCACAAGGCCCAAAGGGGCCTTCCTATTGGTGATAGAATGAAGATCTCATTAGGATGGTAAACCTCAAGGTGTTTGGATTAATTTATCAATCCTGTGCTTCAAATGTCGGTGAGGAGATTAACAAATTTTCATGCCTGTCACGCAATGCATACCTACCTATTGAGTAACTTATTATCATGTACCTACAACACAGGAACAAACTCTGTGTCCATCAAACAGTGGACTCAGCAGGCCATGAAAAGCCTATCAGCCCAAAAACTCTATTCTACAACCTGAAGACCTGTTTTTCTTCTATTTGGAGCCAACAGCTTAAATAAATTGGGTATGATAGTCTACCATTATGAATGATCAGTTTTGCACGCTGCTTCAAACTAGAAGTATCAGATTCAAGCATGTTTCTCCACATTGCAGCCTACACATAACAGGACCAACATTTGTATTCAACACTTTGTGTTGAAAATGAACAACAAATGAAATGAAAACAAATGTAAATCATGACTACCTACAAATGAAATAAATACAGATACAACAAACCAAAGTTGAGCTATTCCACACCAGTAGGCACAGAAACAAACTCTTTTAAGTTACAAACAAACTATGCAAAGTAACAAACACATTACAAGATATAAAACACCCTGCTCTCACAGACAGTCTTGGCAGGTTTACGACTGAAGGGGAGCCTGGGCCACACTAGAAGTTAGGGCATCCATCGTCTGATGTCCATGGATAAGGCACCCTCAAGGAGTCAAAAATACCATAGGCTCTACACCTCACCTATCATCACTCACAGACTGACTTGGCCAGCTTGGTACTGGCTTCAGGTCAGACCCACTCCAGCATCTGAGGGATCAGTCACCCGATCGCCATGTAGATTTAGTAAGTACTCTCAGGACAGATCCAGCCAGACTTGCAAGGCTGTCGAGCAATGTAGCATCTGTGGTCTTCAACAGAGCCATTAGCCTAGCCGTGTGTGATCGTCCCACCAAGAAATGACCAGGTAGGAGGCGGCCTCGAATTCCAGCAAATCTAGGACATGCCAGAAGATAGTGCAGCTCATCCCCAACCACCCCCATCTCACATAGATGGCAAACATCAGGGTCACCTGGGCAACAACAGCACCCTTTTTATCAATTGGCAAAAGGCCCCCACATATAAATCGAATCAGAGTTATCTTTTTGTGGTCTGGTATCGAACTTGTAAGAAAACTACTACCCCCGAAAACCGGTCTCAGCTCAGAGTATAACCTGCCTCTCCTGCTCCCCTCCATTGATGCCTGCCAAGACTGAACAAACTGGTCCTGCACCCGCTGCAGGATCATGTTGCTCCTATGATTCAAATTCAGAACTTGATTACGGATAGCATAAAAACTCCCCAGACCTAGCATATTCAGCTTAAGGTCCCAGCCCTGGCACCAATTTACACCTCCCCTGAGGCGAGGTGCTCGAGGACCAATACCCAACATATGATAAAACAGTTCCTTAACCGGATGGGTATCCGTCTTCTGTTCCACTCTGGCCCAGAAGCCCAGCATCCTACTCACAGCCTTCTGATAGATCGGAGTCCTCCCAGTCTCCCCGTAGATGTGGTAGTCAGGGGTGGACCTTTTCAAACTCAGGATTCCCTTAATAAACCCCTTGTGGACTCGCTCTAGCTCCACTAGATTTGACATTCCACTTCCCCACACCTCACAGCCATAGAGTAAGATAGGTTCCACCACTTTATCAAATAAGGCAAGCTTGTTACTTATTGTCATGGGCCCTACCCTGTTAATCCGAGATCGTAGGGAGAAAACTGCTCTCTGGGCACTTCTAGCTCTTTCTAATGCAGCTGAGGAGAGTATTTTCCTGTTGTGAAACACCAGTCCCAGGTATTTGTACTGATCAACCACTTTCAATTGGGTGCCATTCAGCACCCATACAAACTCTTCCTTCCGTCTGCCCCCATTGAAAATCATAACCTCAGTTTTCTCCTCATTTATTACCAGTTTGTTTGCATGGCAGTAGGCTTCCAGGTTGGAGAGAGCTAATTGCAGTGACTGTGGATCTTCAGCCAGGAGTACCGTATCATCGGCATATAGGAGGACCGGGACGGTCATCTTTCCCAAATTATCATCACCCCTTAAGGACACAAATTTAGTGTTGCAATCACTAAGAAACTCCACAAGGTCATTGATAAATATGGAGAATAACAATGGAGACAACACATCTCCCTGTCTAACTCCCACACCCACCCGGAACTCTGAGGACAGTGAGCCACCCCATCTGACCCTTGCTCTCAGCCCCTGATGCATTGCCACAATAATGTCTAGAAGGCGTCCAGAGAGTCCCATGGATCTTAGTTTTGCAAATAACAATTCATGATCAACAAGATCAAAGGCTTTTTTAAAATCTACAAAACAAATATATAGGGCCTTATTGACTGTCTTATGTCTAAAATACTGTGCTAAATTACTGAGAATAAAAATGTTGTCCATGGCACTGTAATTAGACCTAAAACCTGCCTGCCACTTGCAGAGCTTGCCGCTTGCCTCTAGCCACATTGTAAGTCTGCTCCTGATTAACCCCGACAGGATCTTTCCAAAGTGGCTCAGAAGAGAAATGCCACGGTAGTTTTCAGGTGTATTCACATCCCCCTTTTTGTGTATGGGAACAACAATGCTTTCCTTCCATAGCTCTGGGTAGGCACCGGTTCTCCAAGATCCGATTGAAAAGGCTACACAAAATCGGAGCAAGGGTATCCTGTGCTGCCTTAAAAAATTCTGCCAGCAGACAATCTGGCCCAGGGGCCTTGTTGTTACCTAACTTGCGGATAGCATTTTCAACCTCCCGAACTGTAAATTCCCCGTTCAACTCAATGAGTAACTGGGCTAGGGCTTCCTCGCCCCCCTCCTCCGGGCTAGGGCTTCCTCGCCCCCCTCCTCCAAGACTGTGCAACTGTGATCTTCCTTGGCAGCATTTGTCCTGTCCCTCAACACCAATGAGTAATTATGGTCATTATTCACCCCCAGACTTCTCTGTGGAAGCCCAGAATTCAGTACAATGCCTTCCGCACTTTCCTCACTTTCCTCACATTTTGAAACTTCAACAACTACGGCGCTTCAGTGTGGCATCCTTTTCAGGCGAATCATGCAGCAAAGGTAGAGCGAGTCCAACGAGTGGCTGCTCGTTTCATCTGTCACAATTATGATAGGGGATCCAGTGTAACGGATATGCTAAAGTGCTTAGATCTGCCACAGCTAAGTGAGAGGAGATTAATCTCTAGGCTCACGATGCTATATAAAATAATCAGAGGCAACGTGCTAACGGAACTCCCGCCAGAGGTTGAGCCGTCATGTTCCCAGTCAAATAGACACGCAAATGATATGACATTTCGGCATATTCTAGTTCACTCCAACTCTTATTCTGGCTCTTTCTTTCCTGACACCATCCGACTTTGGAACAGGCTTCCCGGTGAGTTGACTGCGTTGCCCAATTCAGATGCCTTCCGGCGTGGAGCATCCGACTTCATTGCCAAAAACCGGACGCCTGATCTCTGAAAAGTTGGAAATTCACGTGCCACATGGCTTTCAGCTGTTTGCGCGTTTATAATAATAATAATAATAAACTGCTTGCTCGGCAGCGGCCAGCGGGGAGCGCGAGCGCAGAGCGAGAGCAAATTTTCGCGCCCGATTTCGTCGGCGGCTGGAGGAGGAAAAACATTGACGCATGCACAACACTCGATTGCATTAATGGGAATGCAAAAACGGCTGAGTACCTTTAAAAGTCAACATGAGCCTGAATAGCAGAAACGAAAAGCAAGAAATGTGATGCCGATAAACTGGGACACCCTGTTCATCGCAATTTCAGCGAGCGATGAGTTGAACTGTCAGCGATGAGTTGAACTGTCAGCGATGAGTTGAACTGTCAGAAATGCTTAAGCTGTCAGAGGAAAAATTCTTGTCCCTTGTAAAGTATAGGCTCACTTCGCTTGCAGCACGTGATGATGCATGAGCTTCTTGCCCCTTGGTGACAGCATCACGCTTCTGTCCCCACAATTTGCTCCCCACGTTTTCGTTCACTCCAAAACTTCAGCAGCGGTGCTGATATAATTGGGCTGGAAGGGTCTACTTACCGCTTCGGCGCGAGAACTTCCAGCCCACTTCTTGAAGCACCACCTGTTGTTTCTCTTGCTTGGAGTCCAGTCCTGAGCTTTCTCATTATTCGGCTCATGCATTTCTCGGCTGTGAACGGAGCGATTTTCTAGGTAGGAATTTTTTTCACATGTAGGATAGGAATTTCTCCTAAACTTGCCTCGCTTGAAAGGTGTGCAGTAGGTAGGTACTGTTCAGCAGTCAGCACCTTTATTTATTGTTGCCTTCTTTCTTTTCTTCTTCTTTTTTCGCTATGGAGGAGATTATTTGCACCAAAATTATGAAAATACTTGTGTGCTGGGTGTGCTTCTTAAATTATTCCATTTGAATTGGAACTCACTTGTTTATCCGACTGAGATCTGACTTCGTTGTATTCGACGGCGAAATAAAAAAAAAAAAAAAAACTGACTGCTTTAGCGACATGGGATATTACCGGCAGCAGCACACCTGTTTCTGTTATTTGTGAGAACACGCTGTGTGGTTGATGCACTGAGACCCGAAAACTCACAAATTCCGCCAGAGGCGTGGCGATCGCATGACACACAAAGTCGGAAGTTTCCGCCGCAACAGAATCAAATGGAGAATGCTTTTTTCGCCGGAAATGGCGATGTCCCTGCAGCAAATGGAATAAAACTTGACGATCTTTTGGGAAAATGTATGCTGAACATCGTCCTGCCTTCAGAATTGATAATTTCGCCATGGTTTGCTTTCCACTCCCAGGTGGAAGTCAGTTGGTACTTGGGGTGTGCGAATCCGGATTCGTGCGAATCCCAAAGCTGGATTCGGATTCGAGGAATTTTGCAGGATTCGGATTCGGAATTTTTGACTGGATTCGGATTCGAGGTTTGTGGATTCGGATTCGAGATTCGCGAACCAAAAAAAAAAACAAAAAAAAATCGCCAGCAGTCACAAAAGAAAAAAAACTCGCAAGATGAAAAAAATCGCCAATTCGCGAGATCGCGTGATTCTCGGCGGCCATGTTGAATTCTGGAAAACAAGATGGCCGCCGGGAGCGTGGTTTCGAAATTTTGTGCAATTTCTTTTTTCATTGGTCTTTTTTTTGGATTTTTTTTGTGGAGCATCATGTTCCAGGGATTTTTCAGCAGAAAAATCAAGATGGCTTTCCACAAGACCAATTAAAGTGAAAATATGGCTTATTTAAAATCAATTTCAACTTGGTGAACTTTTCGGTTGAACTGGGTAGTGGGTACCTAAGTCCTTGCAGGTCGATGCTATTTTTATTGACCTGGTTAAGGCCTTCGATAGGGTCTCTATACCCATCCTGATCAGAAAACTGACAAGGTTTGAAGACAACCCACCGAGGGGCGGAGGAAGCTACTGCCCAGTGGGCCAGTGCATGTGATTGCAAACACGGAGTGATTGCTGCCAGGAACTCCAAATAAATTTTTTTTTTTTTTTTTTTTTCTGCGTTTTTACTAACAAAAATCAAAAATTTTGGACAAAAATTCTCAAAAATTTCACAAAACAATTGAGCCAGATGCACAAAAATTCAATCATTTTCAAGCAACAACTCCAAGTTATTTTCAAGGTCATGTGTATGTAGGTACATACAACCCAACAAAAGGTGGACTCATTGTTCAAAACAAACATAAATAAAGCCAAACCAACCTCACGTTGCAGACTCCCAATCACCATGTTGAATTCCCGATATCCATTGGAGCAACATGTAGTAAATTTTATTGCCAGCATCGAGGAAGAAGAATGAAAATAAAAATCACACCACAATGCTCAATAGTAGCATAAGATAAGAGTAACCTTGCAATGAAAGCATACGCATGACCTAGGAAAAGACAGGGAGATTGGGGTAGGCAACAAAGGTTGGTATGGCAATGGGTGGGAAGAAAAGAAAAAACAAAGAGATTAGATTAGCAAAAACAGTTTCGGCCTAAAAACAGTGTAATACCGAGGAAATGAGGGACAATAACCTAAAAGGCTAGCAAATTCACCCCATTCCCCCAACGCAGCAGAAATAAAAAAACAGGCCAGGGAAGGAACAAACATTTGAGGTGATGAACTGAGCAGGGATTCCAGATAGGCACAAAAACCAGCCAATGTTCAGAAAGTGCCGAATCATAAATAAAATGCAACCTGTGAAGTGTTGAGTGTGTGTAGTGTGAAGTGTATTTAGTAGAAGTGGACACTGCTGATTTGAGAAAAATCAGCCAACAGCTAGCAGAAAACAAGGTCTTTTTGCAAACCAAGGGAAAATGGGATATCAAATGGCTGCTTGTTGCAGGTAGATCATGGTAAACAACAGGCCTTCTCTGCTTAAATGGGTGTAAATAATTTTGGTTCAATAAGGGGAGAATGACCCCCCCCAGAAATTCCCACTGTTTCTGGTACCACAAAATCCCAGAACAAGACTTAGGCCTACTTCAGGAATTGATCGAAAATATAATCAGGTGAAAATGCAAGAAAAAAAAGGTTAACTTATTTCTAAACATAGCAACTGAGTGAACTGGAAAAACTGATTTGAATACAGAATTCCACATCCTTGCCCCGCGAAACAAAAAGACCTCTGTCCTTGTTTAGAAGCAACACTGGGCAAAAGCAGCCCCCTTCGACTTAACCTGGTCAGTCCAGAAGGACTGACAAACTTAACTCCATGAATGCAGCAAGCTCCAATGTGCAACTTATAAACAAGGACACAAGTTCGAACAACAACCAAACTAGGGAGAGGTAGGATTCCCAAACTGGTAAAAATCGGAGATGAAGCTGCAGTTCGGGCATTGAAGGTCATAACCCTCAAAACTGCTTTCTGACAGATAAACACTTTAGTGAGGAACCTCCCCAAAACTCAATACAGTAAATAAGTTTAGAATGTACCAATGCAAAATAAACCTGCCTAAGCGAGGGAAGTGGTACAACATGACGTAAATTCTTAAACAAATAAACAAAGTAATTAAGGTACTTGAGCACTGATAAAATATGTGGTTCCCAAGTCAAATGCTCATCAAGCAAAACGCCAAGAAATTGTAGGGTATGCAAACGGGGCAAGGCAACACCACCAAAATCAAACGCACAAAGATCAATGCTCTTAGACTTTGGGTGGAACACACAAAACTTTGTCTTGGACGTATTCAAATATAAGTTATTTGACCTTAGCCAAATATGAATTTGGGCAAGATCCTCCTGCATCAGAGTCAATGCAGCCATAGGATCAGAACTGCGGAGATACAAAGTTGTATCATCAGCATAAAGGACCAACTCACTGCTGATCGGGAGAGAAAAGATATCGTTGATATAAACCAAAAAAAGAGAGGGCCCAACACAGAGCCTTGAGGGACGCCACGCTCAATTGGCAAAACTTGGGATTTAACCCCATTCACAAGCACGGCCTGAGTCCTACCGGACAGGTAAGACTCGAAGAGTTTGTATGCAACACCACGGACCCCAAAATTTGCTAATTTTCCCAGAAGCAGATCATGGCTAACAGTGTCAAAGGCCTTACTTAGATCTAGAGACACAAGAGTGACAAAGTCTCCGTCATCTAATGCATCTTGTACGTAACAGCAAAGCTGAGTAATTGCAGTCAAAGTAGATTTTTCAGGCAAAAACCCATGTTGGCGTTCACTCAACAAGCAAAATTTCCTAAGAAAAGCAAGTAATCTAGAATGAATTAACTTCTCAAAAATTTTATTAACAGTGGACAACACACTAATAGGACGGTAATTCCCAACAAATGTTCTGTCACCACTCTTAAAAATAGGTGTAACACGAGCATATTTCAAAACATCAGGATATATACCAGCAGAAATAATAATATTAAAGATATGAACAATAGGACATTTTATAAATTCAACAATTTTTTGAAAAAAGACAGAACTAAGATATTCGTACTCATTAGGCTGCTTATGTTTCAAACCACGGATAATGGATGCGACCTCATCCTCGGATGCAGGTTTGAGAAAAAAACTTTTTGAACCCCTTATGTGAATTTGAGGAGTGTTAGCATGGACAGGTAAGGGCAGTCCAGATGGACCCAAAAGAGAGGAGACATTTAGAAAAGCACTATTCATTATGTTTGACACTTCCTGAGGATTAGAAACAGCAACACCTTCATGGACAATCCTCCCGATTCCCTGGGATCTTGACTTACCGCGATGCCCCAACAAATCATTTATGATCCTCCATGAAGACTTGCTGTCCCTACACCGGTTGAAAAGATCAGAATAATAGTGCCTTTTGGCACCTCGAAGGCTCTTTGTAACAGTATTGCGAGCAAGAAGATAGGAGTCACGCAGTGGCCTATTGGTGGGATTGGCCCTGTGACTCTTATGCAGAGCATCACGAGCCTTCAACTGCAAAAGGATCTCACGAGTGATCCAGGGCTTCTTCGGCTCCCCATAGCGATGCCGAGTTCTAATTACAGTAGACCCAAATATGAAAGATTCAGAAAGTGTCTCCATAAAAGAATCCAGTGCAGAAACTGGATCCTGCATAACATTTAATTGTGCCCAGTCCACTCCCTCAAAGAATTCAGCAACCTTTAAATAGTCTACTTTGCGTGAAAAATGAGCCCTTGTAGGAGCCACATCCTGAGCCAACGGAAAAGTTCGACTGTCCTTTAACAGACAAAAGGTTGCAAAATGATCGGTGATATCAAAACTAACAGTGCCAGAAAAAACAGATAAATCATTTAAGGCAAATTGGCTAACTAAAATATGGTCAATTAGAGAAGGATTGTGCAATCCAAGCCTTGTACAACCTTTGATTACGTTCACTAAACTGTGAATTTGGAGCACTTTAAAGTACTCCTTTTATATGCTGGTTTAAGCATATCGATGTTGAGATCTCCAACCACCAAAGGTATCCTACCCATTTCATATATCTGCAGGACAGCCTTGCTAAGACTGTCTGCAAAAAGACTGGCAGACATTGAGGGGGATCTGTAAATGAAGCCAATTACAATTTTTAAGGCCCTACCAGCCCCAGATTTCACTTGAAGTTTGAGCCAAACACTCTCACAATATTCAATGCATGGATCCCAAGACACAGCCTCAAGATAAGCTGCAGTGTAGACCATGACACCCCCATGCTTAGAATGCCCAGCCCGGGTTCTGACCACCAAATTGTATCCTTCAATCGAATATAGATCAGAGATCATTTCATTTGCAAGTTGGATTTCAGTCAGGCAAATGATATCAGGAAGCTTCCGGAGGGATAACTCGTTCAAAAGATCGTGAAAATTCTTTGCCACACTTCTGATATTCAAATGAAAAATTAAAAGACCAGAAGCAGAAAAAGACAAGAAATCAGAGGGGGTGAAATCTCCATATTCAAAATTATTGATATTATCATGAAACTCATCGATGCTGTCAAATTCAAAATCAGCCATTGGGCAACAAAAAATTCAAATAAGATGTAAGAGACAAAAAAGAGCTTATCGGATATTCTCCAGGACTGAATAGCTATCAACATGAATGGGATCCGATTCTCCATTCTTCTTCAAGTAGATGGAACCGTTTCTTGTCCACAGAAACTGAAATTTCAGACGTCTACGCACCTGCAGTGCAGCACCAAATAACTTCCGCTTGGCTGGGCTGAGATGCTCGTTGACATATACCATAACCTTATCCCCAGGTAACTCAAGATCCAAAGATGACAGTCTCTTTTTCTTGGAAGCTGCGAGCAAATGATCTCGAATCTTGCGCCGCACGAATCTGACAACAATTGGCCAAGGGCCACGGCCATTGACAGGAATCCTGTGGGAAACACTTATATCCTGCTCCGTCAAAGGAACATCCAGGGCCTTAGCGACGGCCAAAACGACTGCATCAGTGTTATCATTCTCCGAACGAGGCACACCTCGAATCTCAAGATTATCCCTGTAGAGATAGTCATCAATAGTAGACACCCTTCCAGTGAGATCATGAACTCGAGTGTTCAAACAATGAATATCATTAAAAAAACGACCCTGCTCCAACTTGATCACTGCAACATCAGATGACAAAGTATCCATCTTCCGACTGAAAAGATCAAACTTAGAATCAATGAAGCTCAGGGATCGAGCCAGCTGACGAAATTCAGAACGGATATCGAAATCATCAGGAGCTTCATGAGATCTATTATCAGCAGTAGACATACCCCGAGGACCTGGACCATTGCCGGGGCGCTGATACTGACCCAGACTTGCAGAAGCCATATTTTGATTAGGGCTTACAAGCATAGGCATGCTAGAAGCACAATCAGGATTGACCATTGAACGACTTGAACATGAACGACAATTCCAAACGATATCAATATCCTTTGAGATTTCTTTCAAACGGTCATCAGAAAGGCCCGAACATCTCTTGTGACACCACAGTAAGCAAGATGAGCATTGAACGGATATACCCTTTTCTCCGACGTTTTGACTGCAAACAGCACATGGATGCTTCGGATCCCCCATATCAATCCAATAATCTCTGGAGGATGTCCTCAGAGGAATTTAGATGAGACCTCAGGATGATATCACAAAGAGATCATCTACCAATCTAAAACCTAGTGATAAAGTAAGCTGTGTGCTGGCTAGGCACAGTTCCCTAGGCCTCAAAGATTGCTGTAAAGCAGTGAACAGACTCACTGGGTGGCCTATATAGCAGTAACAGAGAAGCAGGGGGGAAAGAAAAACCCAGAGAGATTACAATAAATTCGAGTGTTTCACTACTGTGGACAAGCTTGGGCTGCAGGGAATGTTTTACTCCAATGAGCACACCCCCACCTGTTCTAGAACGGTCCCTACGAAAGACTGTATAACTTTTGGGAAGGATGTCATTTTCCACGCAGGAACCATCGAGCCAAGTCTCTGTAACAGCCACACAATCAGCATCAATCGAATCAAGAATGGGTTGTAATGCATAGCGCTTAGGAAGGATGCTGCGAGAATTAAAAAGCAAAAATGAAAGGTTGAACTTGATACTCTTTTTGTTAGTAGGGAATATTTTGTTGTGACAAAGATCCAATGGGTGAAGAACTGAAGAAGAGGCTCTTCAACAGGTGGTGCATCAGGAAATGGGCCAGAAGTTCTCGCGCCGAAGCGGTAAGTAGATCCTTCCAGCCCATTTCCATCAGCCCCACTGCTTAATACGGTTGTGTCAATGTCAACAACGGGATTCATCAATGGCCTAAAAAAGAATTGATGGAGCGAGTAAGCTGGCTTGCTACTCTTTGAGCTCCAGCTTCAGAATAGTGTAAGCCATCACCAGAAATAGCAGATGACTGAATGGAACGAAGATCCAGAAAGTTGACATTGACGAGATTTTGGCAAAAGGAGGACAAAGCATCGTTCAGCTTGGAAATTTTTTGGTTTATGAAGGGATCATGCGGCCTTGGGGGAATGGAGCAAATATTCATGTTAAAATTCATTCCCGGGTTACCTAGACAGGCAGTTGCATTGAGGTCGTTTATGAGCCTGGTGAGAGACAAAAGAACCTGGGGGGCAGTTGAATGAATTATGTCGATTTCCCCGATGACAAAGTTGACTAAAAGGCGGTTACAGCTACCCATGCTTTGTAAGCATTGCTGAAGAATTGGTTGCACCCCATGAACATCTAGGCCATCCCTCCACCTAGTAAATCTGGAACATGCTCCTACCTTGTCAAAAAATGGGAACAGACGTTTTAAATTTGAGTTTCCAATTGAGATGACAACATCCCTTTTTGGCCTATCATTATTGGTGGAAAAGGGGGTGACAGGGTCAGCTCAGCCTGATGCTGCCTGTATGGGTCCTGGGATAAAGAGCCATTTTTTCTGGCAGAGCGGATAGGTCTCGCATTTCTCGCAGGTATGCTTCCAGTTGAACCTTCCGCAGTCAGCCCTGCAACATGTGAATGAGGAGCTGATGCTCCTGACTTGCACAGCTCCAACACCTGCCCTTTGAGAATGGAGATGTCAGCTGCTATGGATGGACAAGGTGGTGGTGGTGGTGCTGGTGGAGACTTGGGCCTGTGCAGCTCCAGCATCTCTGCTTTGAGTTTGCAGACTTCGGCCCTGAGTGAAGCCACTTCAGCTCTATGTGGGCAAGGTGGTGGTGTGGGCGGTGGTGGTATATCAAATACCAGACAATATCAAATACCTCGGCATTCATTTCAGCCCTACCCTGAATTGGGGCCCTCATATAACTCAGATGGTAAAACGGGCATCAAATCAACTTAAATTTCTTATCCGGCACTATTCCCACGCCTCAAGAAAGGTTAAGGAAATACTTTACTTCTCATTGGTCCGCTCCTTGTTAGAATACTCAACAACGACCTGGGATCCTCATCTTCAATGCAACATTGATGCAATTGAGTCTGTCCAGCGCAGGGCGGTGAGGTTTGTTTCTGGGGACTTCTCCTTTCATTCCAGTGTGTCATTGCTCAGGGAGGAACTAGGCTGGGAATCCCTTGCTATGAGGAGAAGGCTCAGAGGGTTTTCCATCTTTCGGAAGTGCATTAAAGGCGAAGGTGGCTGGGCTGGATGCCGTGGCAACCTGATCAAAAACACAGGGTCTACGAGGGCTAGTGACCTCGTTTCATTTGTCCCACCATCACTGTCAAAAAATGTCGCTAGGTTCTCATTCCTAAACAATTTCCTGTTTCTCTGGAACAGGCTTGGAATTTCCCATGACATGTTGAACAAATCTGACACCAGTTTTTTATCTGCCATAAAGCCCAAGCTTAGTGTATTACCTCATTAGGTTGGTTCCAACCTTGATTAGGTAGCTACTTGTTTATTCCCTGCTTAGTTTCTTTTCTACAAGGATCATTGTCTAACCATGCCTTTTTCTCGTTCTCTTTATTTTTTCATGCATTGAATAATGAAACATTAAATTTATGGTGAGCTGTCAATTATTGTGCACCATTTTGGGCCTGTTTTTGTGATCCAATGATCTTCCTGCTGCGGAAATCATCTCCGACCTTGTGGATGATGCTTCGGTGGAATTTTCACATTGCATACCGTACCTGGTTCGTTGCTATTTGTTTGTTTTTTCTTTTTTGACATTGCCATCGACAACACCCACATTGGGTTTCTAAAAATTTACTTCATGCACCAATGGTTTGCACTTGCATTCCACGTTTCGTTTCTTTTTGTGTAACCTATCCTACATCCGTTCACCTCGCTGGCCGAAAAGATGCATGCTGCCTCGGTGAGAGAACATGACGACTTGATTGTTGTCGTGGTAATTGCCGAGGCAAAAAAATGATGTATGCCTGACCGGGGTTTACCACGTCCAATGGCTTTTATTGCCTGTGGCCCCCAACATAGTTTTTTTTAAAAGGTTAAATATTCCAGAAAATTTGTTTTTGTGGATTTCAAATTTCATCAGTGACAGGCATTTCCAGGTGCTTGTCAGTGATGATCTTTCGCCAGCTTACCCAGTAACAAGTGGAATCCCACAGGGCTCTGTTTGTGGGCCATTGCTATTTTTAATCTATATCAATGACCTATCTGAAATGGTGCCCTCCAGGATCAGGCTTTTTGCGGATGATATAGTTTTTTTTTTTTTTTCTAGGGGCTTAATTTTAACAGAGATTTTTTTTGCCCCATTTTTTTTTTTTAATTTAATCATTTTATTGCAATTTTTGACAGAAAAGCATCCATTACAAATTCATCCATTTCAAATCATTGCACCACACAGATCAGTTTTTGAAGGAAAAAAAAAAACAAAAAAAAAAAGTGAAAGGGGAGCAGCCAGACTTACGGTTGGGACAGCATACCATGCAACACTCACCCATCAATGTCCAAAAGCAGATTATATCATCAGTGGTTGTGACGTATAGGATGGATAATGAAAATTGAAGATGCACTCAACACGACATAAAATAGCAGTATAGATTGGCAGTGCCATTATCAAACAACCTAAAAGGAATGATGAGTTAGTGTTGCAAGAGCAACCCAACCATAAGTTTGGTAAGAAGAAAGGGAAGACAAAAAAGAAAAATTAGCAACAGAACTGATTACAGAATAGGCTACCAATTGGAACAAAGCAGCAAGACGTGCAATAATTGCAATGTTTCTGCCTACAAGGGAAGTTAGTAGTGGGCTTGGCTAACGGCAAATGAAATTGGGGGATATATCCACCTGCCAACAACAAGGACAACCAAAGGAGAAGAACGGGGAGGCATGAAAGCCAAATGGCTTCCCTAATTCCCATACTTTTATGCATGTCACAGTTGAGGCAGGGAAAGAAGGGTTGAGTCACATCCATCAAACAATTCTTCTCAATTAAAAAACTTTATGTATTTGATTGGAAAGAAACCAACCATTTAACTTTTTCCTAACCTACCTAGTACCTACTCTCAGAACTGTTGATAGTCAAACAACAATTGCTCATCTAGCATTAGCTTCTTCAAACGACGTTTGAAGAGAACAAAGCTCTGACATGAACGAAGGGGCAAGGGAAGAGTATTCCAAAGACGAAATCCAAATGCCCTCAAGGAATACCTTCCAAAATTTGATTTGAATCTCCTTGCACAAAGATATTGCTGATCTCTAGATCTAAGGCCTCTTGTCGGGAAATATCTGCTCATT
>JASGXE010007822.1:0-19613 GCA_030068105.1 Sinentomon sp. SZTP_YWyxl
TTTCTCGAAAATTTTACTGCTAACTGAGAGAAGTGAAATTGGGCGATACAGTTCAGGATTTTCAGAAGGACCTTTCTTTGGGATGGGAATCACTTTAGAAACTTTCCATTCACCCGGCAATGAAAGAAGAACATAAATCCTCTTGATAATAATTTCAAAGAAAAATGACAACTCAAAGGAAAGGATTTTGAGAAATCTCGCTGGGATAAAATCAGGACCCGTGGCTTTTTTGCCCAATAGCTTTGATAATAAATGCTGAATTCCGACGCGGGAAATTGGAGTGGATGCTGGGTGTAAACGGGAGTGTTCGGGATGACTGCAAGGGGTAATGAATGCAAATTTCTCTGAATAGGTACATTTATTGCGGAATTTTGAAACGTTTGCGCTAAAAGATCGGCTTTCTCAGTGGGTGTGTGCGCATCAATGCTTCTTTCCTCAACAAAATATTCTGATTGGAAAGACACAAAATCATGCATTGTGAATTGGCAGGCAGAATCATGCATCATGCATTGCAAAATCATGCAACATGCATTGGCAGGCATAAAATTTGACTTCAAAGAGGGATAGGAGATGCAGTCAGATATGTAAAAGAAGCGAAATAAGTTTATCTATTTTACAAGATGTGTGTTCTCATTGATCTATGATTGTTTGTCCCAAACTATACATATTGACAAATGTGGATTTTCCATAAGAATTTTTTTCGATAGATTTTGATATGGATTACGGTAAACGGCAAAACTCAAGTTGCAGAATAACACGGATAATATTTCCTTGTCTTCTATAGGCTCTCTGGCATCATATCAAAGGTCGAAATGGATTATTTTAGGCTCTACCATAAAGAATACAGGCGATTCGTTGAAACTGGAGATCCACCGAGAATGATGGCTGACTCTACAAAATTACAACAACTCATATCTGGTTTCTCTCTTTTGGGACTCGCTTGGGCTGTTGGCATGTTGACATTTGTAATCGAAAGGATTGTCTGGAGATGTTTTGGACTTCGATTGACGTAGATGCTACCAGACAGAATCTCCGGAGCGAAAAGCAATTGGACACTGTTCTTTAATGCTTGTTGTTCAGCATTTGTTCACACTAATCTTTGTAAATGTACGTGCCTGCACCTAAAATGATATTTCTTGTCACATTATCTGAAATAAATGCTAAAAGCATATCACCACCCACGCGATGTTCGTGCCATTTTCGCTGGATTGGCCCAACATATTCTGTACCCGTTTACATCTGTTTTATAATCATTCAAAAGAATGGTAATTCATTTGATGAATGTAACTCTTCTTGGTGGTCTTTAAGGGAACGTCCTGAACATAATTTATTTTAGATGACAACTTAAAAGCTTTGTTGTTTTGCTAACCCTTTGGTACTTTCCCAGATCTAGAATTGGGAATTCGTTAAGACACGCTGATCAAATGTCGCTGAGCAACTGTTTTCAATTACCTATCCAGCTAAAAAATTCGCATCGATTTTGTGCACAAACAGAGCGAAAGTTAGGTTTAAACTTGGATTGCTCATGCAAGAGGCGGATATCCCACCCTCTCTTTCCTGATCACGCTGCTTTCCTCTTTTTGCAAGTGGGTCCGTAAAGTTGGTATACTTTTTGTTTAAAAATTAAATGATCTGGTTCTCACTTTTGCAAATTTTTAATTCATTTCACGCGAATGAATCTCCCTACGGGCATTTTCTGCTTTTTTCCAAAGCACGTTGATCGCACTTTTTGCAGAGGTAATAGGATGGGCCAACAGCAACATACGCAAGCCCCAACTAAGGCTCGTCAGATGATAAATTCCATCGAATACCTACGGTATCCATGCAGTCCCGAAGCTATAGGATTTTTATTTAGGGGCTACGCCATCATAAAATGCCCGCGGCACACCTAACTGTGACTGGGGGAGAGCTCCAGCGGGGTTCCATGGGGCAGAGCTCCTGATGGGGAACGAAGTTCCCAAGAAGATGAGGGCTTTTTGAAGTTTTGTTTGAGTTTTCATTACAGCTCAAAATGTGTTTCCGGTTAATGGCTTGTAAATGTGAAATAAATGTACTGGTGGAGAGCCTGGGGCAGAGCTCCAGCGGGGTTCCATGGGGCAGAGCTCCTGATGGGGAACGAAGTTCCCAAGAGATGAGGGCTTTTTGAAATTTTGAGTTTTCATTATGGCTAAAAATTGTGTTTCCGGTTCATCGCTTGTAAATGTGAAATCACTCGTAAATGTGAAAAATGTACTGGTAGAGAGCCTGGGCCAGAGCTCCAGCGGGGTTCCATGGGGCAGAGCTCCTGATGGGGGACGAAGTTCCCAAGATGATGAGGGCTTTTTGAAATTTTGAGTTTTCATTATAGCTCAAAATTGTGTTTCCAGTTCATGGCTTGTGAATGTGAAATCACTCGTAAATGTGAAATAAATGAGAAACCTGGGGCAGAGCTCCAGCGGGGTTCCATTGGGCAGAGCTCCTGATGGGGGACGAACTTACCAAGAAGATGAGGGCTTTTTGAAATTTTGAGTTTTCATTATTGTTCAAAATTGTGTTTCCGGTTCATGGCTTGAGTTGTAGGTAAATGTTAAATCACTCGTAAATGTGAAAAAAATAATGTAATGGTGGAGAGCTTAAGCTTCTGAAAGTTTTGGATCCGCTGTCCAATTTGGATCCAGACGGTAGATTTCAGGTGTCAGACATGGTCCATTTGCAGGTCTGTACGACCAGGGCCGCCATACAACTTGTTCAAATCCGATGGCAGAAATTTTGCATCGCACGGCTCTGGATTCCATAGGAGTATCTGGAATCCGAGGCAGAAGCAAATGCCCTTCCCAGACCCCCCAAGTGATGCTCATGCGTCTGGTCTCCGAACCCGATGACTATGGGGCAGGTTGACTATGGGGCAGGTTGTCAGCCAAATTCGGTTGTCGGGATTTGGGCAACCGTCGAAAACTAACAGATGCCCATCCGCAGCAACGCAAATGGTGTGTCGCATCGTTTCCAAATTCTGGCACCTATTTGAGTGTTCTTTGATGTTATGAACAATTCAGTGTCCATGTCCTTCACAATGAAAGCAGATCCGTTCATCTACTACGCTGCAGCTGTAAAAAACCAAAAAGGGAGCCTGCCTGCCATTGTATCCATAGGTACTATCCCTCCTCCGCGTACATCATTTCTGTGCATGAGTATCTTCTTCGAGAACACAATCTCGTACATCCTTTCTGAATTCTCTCTTTTCCCTGTCTTTCTTTCCTCACCAGGTATAGCATTATCATAGGTAAGGTGCAACTCCACAATGAATGAGCACCATCCAGGTGCCCAGAAAACCTTGATAATAACAAGATTGGCATGTGTTCTGTGTTTACGGTGCAATATGTGACTGATGTATTTTATCACGTTAACGAAAGAAAATAAAATTTGGTTGCAAGAATTTATTTTTTATTTTCAATAAAACCCTATTTTCAATTGGCTATTTTTTAAAACATTTTCGTCCAGTTCATCGTTGGGAAAAAATCATCTCAGCCTGAGATTGGTCTGGGGCTTCATTTTTTCCTGGCAGTTGCCAGGATGGGCGCAGTCCCCAAGTTGCACCCATACCCATTCGGAGAAATATTCGCTTGAACAAAGCCCAGCTTGATTATTATGCCTTTGAATTCGACGTTTTCACTCCTGGTCCCTTGAATCAGCAGTTTTCATTCAATCAGGCTGATTTTTGAAATGTTTTTTGGGTTTCTCTCAAAAAGGATTTAGGATATTTTTTCTCGTTCACAGGCTGAAGAGGTGTTGCGTGTCATAATGCTGGACCATCAGCAATTAGACTCTCACAGGATTTGAATTCCATGCATTTTCGCCTGTCGCGACAGGAGAAAATGCACCGCGGTGCGCATCCTTACTATTTGACAGGCCACAGTTTGCTGACTAACACCACGGTGACTACTACGAGAGGTGTTTGGCTTTTGTGTCGATTAACACGGCCTTATTTTCTTCTTGCACAAAGTGAGATCTCGAGCGGCATCCCCAGAGGAGATGCAAGGTCACAGCTCCTTGAAATCCCGATATTGTCAAGGAGTCAAAAGCTAGAGCTCTTTGACCGTTTCGGTTTCGGACTCTACAAAAGCACAAAGATGTGCATTTTTCATTGTTTATTTTGTGATTCCATTTGCAAAAAACATTTTCGGCGTCGAAATTTTGGGTCTGGAGAAAATGATACGTTCCAAATTACGGAATCTTTTTTCGACCTTTGGCCACAAGTGGCGTCATTTCAGGTTTTTGTAGAGGGGCAATAAACAGGTTAGGAGATGAGCACTGATCCGTCACTGGATCTGGGGACAGTGACTGGGATCTGCGACGATACCCCAGTGGGATTCCAAAGGGCAGATCGCTTGGCGTAGAGTAAAGGAGCTGTGCTACCAGAAACTGAACAAAGTGTGAAATTTGTGGTTCATGTTGAGTGCAATATTCGTGCTCTAGAGGTCAAATTTCGCAGAATGACGAGCAAAGAGCACATGTCCCGAGGGCAATTAATGCCGGGGCATTCATAGGAACTCTTGGAATCTCTAAAACAGGAACGTCAACATGATAAACAAAGATAAATCGAGCTGCTGCTGCTTAGATTATCGCCAATGCTTTTTTGCTCAGGCGATTATTTTATTTTGATGGAGGGAAAATTTAAAACCGGCTCAAAATCAAAAGTTTAGCGTGGCACCTTTGGAAAGATTCGGGTTTAAGCAAAAATGTTACGGTTTTAAAATCCCATGAGATTAGAATTTTTGACGACATTCAATCATAAACACACGCTCCGGAATGGAGTTTGTTAGTTTCTTCAACGAAAAGCTGTTGTTGGCAAAAACAAGGAGATCGGGGGATGTTTCTTATCTCCTTAGAAAACCATTTGATAAGCGCAAGACAAGGACCGTGCACAGAAAATCTGCCACCATCATGGGACAGCGGTAGTTTACAAGAGGCCGATTGACGACGTTGGTTGTAAAACGACTCATTTGATCTCAGCTGTGAGCTATCCAAACCATTTTGGCAGATTGGAGACGTGTGTAACCTGCAATATCAGTTTTCTGGATTATGCATGTTTAATATAAGCATGATTAGTTCTCGTGTTTCAATAAATATTCGTAATCCGAATTGTCTCGGCGTAACTTAGCTACGGGGAATTTGCCAATTAGGCCTACAATGTCGTTGAAGCCCGCAGATGGAATTGAAAGGTTACAGCAGGAAAGGACGAGGCGGTATAGTGGTATGGTTCGGTGATGCGCTCCTAAAGCTTTTTGTCTTCTTCAACATAAAGACATCAACAAGGAATTGGGCGCGGCAACACTGCACAAAAACCACCAACCAAGGTATGAAATGACATGTGTAATGCAGACTCAAAATCAACTGTGAGACTCAGAGAAACGGAGGAGGGAGGATTTGCAGCCGGGAGAATATTTTAACTGTTCTGGGTGTCGTGGCAGAGTTCCCCTGTAAAGTTACCGGCGATGACTGAAAATAAATATAACGCAGGCAAATTACTGTCATGTGCCGTGCACGTGTAAAAATCTGGCGAGCCCATGATGCCCGGTGAGATGTTTCAAACCGGCAAAGTCATGCGCCGCTAGAGTCACCACATGTTTGGAACATACAGGGATACGATATACTTGTGTGAATAACGATACATGCGACAGTGCCGACTCCAATGAGTTAGTTATCTGCTTGTTTTAATTCAAATTTGGGAGAATAGAGCATTTATACAGTTTTAAGGCGAAGGCTGCGTGCTTTGCTTGGATGGGCTTAGCAGTTTTCATGTGGGGCAGCGTTTGGTTTGAAATGCGAAGGCTTCTCGGCAACAAGGAACTTCTGGCTATAGCTCGATGGCACATAAACTCAAGGTTCACACCCCTTTCTCAGAAACCACGGCCATTTAATCGATATCTGTGCCACACGTTGGACCCGTTATCAAGTCTGACAATGAAACTGACATCAAAACCTGTAATTTGTAATCCTTATTCTTAATCAAAACTATATATTAATGAGGTACCCCGTTAGTTCAACAACCTGTATTTCAAAACTAGTCGGAAACCAAATTACATGGCATTCGAAACAGCGACATAGTTCCTGCAAAACTAAGGCGATTAACTTGCGCCAAATGTCTTGAAATACAATCCAAATTTGAAGCGACTTTTTTGACCATTTATGTAAAATTCTTGAACACTTATGGATAGCCAAAGGATTCTGAATTGAAATAATCAGTGCTATCGGAATAAGATTCAGCAGTTAGTAACAACATCCAAGGCTTCTGTTGCCAAGTGTCCTTTTGTGATTTTAGAACCTGTCGAAAATTAGAATCAACGTCACATCCGAAAGCCATGGCAAATCCGAAAGTTTCCAAATTCTTCAGTTTTTCACAACTTCAATATCTACTTACAGTCATCTTTGTTATCATCGACTTCAGCGAAGCACCTGTTGCCCTTAAACCCACTGGCTCAGTCCATCGTAAATTGCAAATTTCGGCCAAGGCAATAGAGCTGCTCGCTTCCACGTCAAGGTGCACACTGAACGTGTTCGTTTTGAGAAATTTCAGTGCAGATTTCTTCTTTGCAAACAGAACGATTCAGAAATACTTCTTTCCAGGTATATCACCTCGGCTTCAAAGAAACCTCCTGGAGGATGCAATATTTAGTAATCTATTCAACAACAACGACGTTGTGCTACTGAACTCTTTCGGATCTTTGAAGGCATCCCTGGTAAAATCTCGATATCCGGGCACAGACTTTTGGATGAATCGGCTTGATCCGAAGTATAATATTCCTGTTTTCAGAGGAAGTCAATGCATGATTCATTTCATAATTGGTCGACTCGACTTCGTCACCACCACGTGGTTCGCGTACACAATAAAAGATCCGTCTTTTTTCGCATTTTCGTCTCTTCGAATGGCAGTACACAGTCACTTTACCGTTGAGAATTTCATGGTGATATTGGATCTCAGCAACTTCGGCGAATTTTCTACGGAACTTGGTCACTCGAAGAACCTTCGTGACAATGTGCCAATGGGCATTTTTCCGGCTTTGAACACCAGCAGCCTTAAATTAGCAAACGTTGTTCAGATTCACGTCCATGACAACGAAGATGTTAGGAACGTGGAATTTCAAAGGTTTTGCGATTTACCGACTCTGAATTACTGCATTGGAAATCGAGCAGGGAAATGTCCACAGCAATTTCATGGAGATCCTAGCACATATGCATTGTTCCAGAAAGACATGACCAAGTGCTTTTACCGAGGCAAACGATTAAGAACCCTATTCAAACGGATTGCTCCATATTATGCCGAGGTGGAAAAAGATGGACATCCTTTCATCACTGGCACCGAGGTTAGACAAGATCGCCTTCTGTTATTGTTACAGATCCTTTTGTATTGCATGAATGGTAGATATGGTTCGGCCGGTTCCGGGTATGTCTACACAACAGACTGAAAATTCCCTTCGACGATCCAGTAACCAGCCGTGCTCTTCGGTTGTTCCCTCCATGCAGAGGAAAATCCCACACGAAATCTGCGGCACCTGCCAGTATTTTTGCTTTGACAATGGAAATTTTTAAATTTGAGATCTCTCAAAGAAAAGGCTGCCATTTTCCTCTGTTGGGACCAATCGAAAATTTGAGCTTTCTCATTGGGAAAAAGCACGCCGCACCTCAACTACCGAGTCATATTGTGGAAGATTTTAATTTGACTCGTACTAAATTCGTTGTGGATCTACATATAACATGAGATTAATTTTGAGCTGGAAGATAGTTCCACGGACCAAACGGCCATTTAGCCCTTAGATCCATGCCACAGGTTTTCCTTGTAGAATCATAGCGAAAATGGATTGTGACCTTAAAAATTTCCCTTAACCCGAATTCTGCTTTCTAAAACCAGATCATCATGAGTGTTATTACACTTATCTGAAGACCCATCAAATTTTCCAAATAGCTCTCACATGTAAGTGGCAAAAGTGTAGAATTCTGGTTCAGGCCTGGCACCGCTTGGGATTTTACGAATAAAATCAAAAAATGGGGTGAAAAAAATTAATGAATCCCCTAAATAGACGTTGCCAAGTAAAACAGCCACACAAAAGCGTCAAGGAAGATGTCGTTAAATAAGGGGTTTTTTCAAAGTATTAAATTTAAAAAGGTCTGAATTGTGCCTGAAAGCAACAGCTGGGCCTTCACACTTTCCTCAGACTCGTGTCATTCGCAAATATTTCCCATTAACTTCAGAATGTCCACAAAATTCTATTTTGAAATCAATAAAAATCATGTTATGCTTAAGAAAGAAAAAATCCAATTTTTTTCAAGAATTAAAGTTACTTTTCTTGGGGAATCATTTTTCTCTTACTTGGGGATTAAAAATTTTTTTTTTTTCCTTTCTCTCCTTTTCCCCTCTTCTCCTTTCTTTTTTTCCTTTTTCTTTTTCTTCCTCTTTTCCTTTCCTCCCTTTTTTTTCCTTCTTTTTTTTTCTCCTCCCCCCTCCCTCCCCCTCTCTCTTCCTTTTCTCACTTAGAGTTTAAGAATTGGCCAACAGCGAGTCTGAAAGCAACACGCATATTAGTTCGTTGGTAATGGACTTCCGAAGCTTTCTCGACATCCTTACAAATGTTTTTGCTTTTGCGATTTTCAGTTTCCCGACAGTCATAAATTAGATTGTTGTGGACGGCGTGGAAATGGTGCACGCCCAACCACAGACGGAAAACTCCGTTGCGTACAACTGCGCAAATCTTCAAGGAAACTGTTCCTCTTGGTTAAAATCTTTCTTGGATAAAAATTGTTGCAAAACGGCCGGAAGGTCTTTAAAAATTTAAGCTTGAAAAAATTCGATTTGATTTTTTAATTTTTGCTTAAATTTGGAAAGCGCCTTTTAAAAAATTGAAACTTAAAATAAATTTGGAAGCAGGTTTTTTTTTAAATTTTACGAATTCCTTTCATTTTTTTTCCAAACCGTTTCCCAATTGGCTTCACAATATGGGCCATATCTCGTTGGAAACAAAATGTGCCAGATTTAAAGTTCCAAAAAGAGGTTACTTCTGCAAATAATTTCGCGAAATTCAAAAATATTCTCGATGAAGTTTGTTTTACGAATCGCTTGACGCAATCTCGTTAAAACATTCCCTCGGAATCACTTCAACGTGTCTTTCCGTCTCATTTGAGATTGTCGAAACAAAGGTCATTCCCAATTATGTTTGCGCTCCCAAAAGAATCTCAATGCTGCTTTCGGCTGCATTTGGACAACAAAAAAAGGACAAAACGTTTAATCGTGGCTCGTGTGTTGCATTTTAAGAAAATCACTGCTTCGCGGAAAGTAATATTGAATTTCGGACGCCAAAGTGGTAATTGAATTCATACGCACTGTTTACGAGTAGTTAGAAGCGGGATTTAAGACTGCGCAGCAAAATATGGCGGCTCCAGCCAGCGTTAACGGAACCTCAGTTACTCAAATAACCCAAAAACGCCACCTTCTAAAACGTGCGATAAAAAGTATAGAAAGAAGTCAAAATGGTGATTATGCAAGGCAACCTTGAAGAGAATCGAATATTTTTTTATCCCAAGCCACAATTAATAAATTAAATTTGAGAAAGTGTATTTCTCATGTTTTTTTGAGAAGGAAACAAGAGATAAAATAGGTACATTCCAAAACGTTTGCCTCCAAAGTGATAAAACTAATGTGATCGGAAGTGCAGATCGGATTGGGGATGCTTACTTGTAGTTTACCATCAAAATGGCAGCCGCAAGTTGTAGTTGCCCATACGTTTCCTGAACATTAACATTTTATTTCAAACTTTAAGAAAACGGCATAGCTTTAAAACATATTGATTCATTTCATTACAGGTCGAGATATTCAACATTATAAAAGATAACTTGCAATTCGTAAGTGAGCCAATCACCAATGTGTCTGTTTTCGCCAAACCTCACGAACATCCATCAAGAGGCGACGGGTTTGACGTAATGGCGATAGTATCCGGTAACGTCGATCTGTCAATTCACATTGAAAATGACCAGCAAGCGTTTCGCAGCGCTGCTGAATTGGCGTTCCCTCATTTGTACGAGGACACCCGATTGTTAACGCCAGCGTATCAGATGCAGCCGAACTGGGCGATACTCTTTCAAGTTCAAACTTCGGAAGTTTGGTGCACAACAGCCATTGCGATGGGTGTTTTCGTGATATCGCTGTGGTGGGTAACCCATATGAATGAGAAAACGCGTATTGAGATATATGGCCACGGATTGCCAGACCAATGCAACCAGGTTAGTACGGGAACGGGATGCAAAGTTTACAGAAAACAAACGTCAATTAATGTGTTATACAGTTCGTGTTTGGATCTTTTACCCATGTAGCTGTCTGTTGTCGCCTTCTCAATGCGTCTTTCACAGTCTCCGAACACCGGTTTGCGTTTCTCTGCGAATTCTGTACAGGGTAAAAAAGCACAAAACGCGAGCATGGATCGCGCTTTTCATGATCCGCCAATGGCTTCAAGCAATTCAACATCTCGACTTGGGTTCAAACAACATCCACGGTTGCATGCAGGTCAGTTGCGGCATGAAGACGAGAAAAGCTCAATTTCCCAACATCCAGGAGGGGTTAGGATGTTGGGAAATTGAGCTCAATTTCCCAACATCCCATCACCCATTCGCGCACTCGCAAATGGGTTCGAACAGAAATCTCAGAAATCTAATAATTTCAAATCTACCAGAACCCAAGCAATCACCACGTGGAGGAGGAGCAGTTCAACGAATAGGAAGCCCGTTTACAGATGCAGCTGATAGGGAAAAGGTCTGAGAAGTGCTATGAATCAACTCGCCACCTACATACGAAGATACCTCAACCTTTTCATGGAAGATAATCAGCAAACCATGATCTCCAATCTTTTCACAAAAATGACAACCAGCGATAGCATGTTCTCAATTTGCCGACACTTCAATGACAGTCAATGAACTTGCATTGGAGTTTTTATGCATTCTGAATCAATGCTGATGATGTCACATTGCAAGAAACAACCGACTGAATCCTGACATTCCATGAACTCCATGCATTAAAACAAGCGGCAATCTGCATTTGTGACACGATCGTAAGATTTTCTTCATGTTTAAAATTTTCAGGGGCACTTAGTGGAAAAGAGTAGGCTGCAGAATATACGGCTTAGAGCTAAAATAGAGTTAAGAGCCATCTTTATTTTCTAGGTCGAGTTCCGATGCTAAAATAACAATATTGATTACGTTAGTCAACACCCACAGAAAGATGAAGCATTGCCCATCACCCATATAAGTACATGCGCTTTTGACGGGAGATTACTGCCATTGTTAACTAATATCCACAGGAATGGGGTCTATACCGAAAGGACATAAAGATAAAAATCCTCGTCGTAGCCACATGAATCTCACTGAGCGTGCACTCCAAAATGGGATTTGATCGTCTCATATGGCGACTCACATTGTGCTTCTGCCAAAGATTTTGCAAATTTTGCAAAAAAGACATTACAAAGATCAAACCGGGGCAAAAACGTTTATGCTTTTATTACGGCGGAGAGAAGGGTCAGGTGTGAATTTCATTCCGTGCGAATTTCGCACGCAAGTTTCTTCCCACCAGGTTTTATTTTTCTACCGCATCTATAAACGCCGGAGAGAAGGGATCGGTGGAAATATGGGTCGTTTGTTGAGGCATTTATTTTCAAATGCTTCTTCCACGCAGTTTAAACGAAAACTTCATCGGTGAGAAGGGTCGGGTGTGAAAGTAGCGTGGAATCAGTCGTGTTTCCTCATTGGCCCTTTTTGTCGATGACGTCGTATTCTCATCGCAGGTAAGGAAAAAAAGGGCTTAGGCACAATTATTATCATCATGAACGTGGGTCCATCTCAATAAGGGACAACGCAATTCGTGTGAACGAACCCTTTCGCTTGCGGTTTTGGTGACTCCTTTTGGTGACTTTCTAATCTTGTTGACCCTTAGGTCACAAGATCGGAGAAGAATCTTTTGCGTTGACAACTCTTGGACAATTGGCTACACGGTAAAAACTTGCTCATGGCTGACAGTGCGATGCAGGCAGATGGAAATGGAATAAAACGGCATCGCAAACGCCCGAGGGCCGTCACGCTGAAACGTCCCGGCAATCTCAGGGAAACCCCTCTCTGGAAATGCGGATTCGTTCCTGAAATTCCTGTTCGGAATATTTCTCCAGGACATTTTTTCGCATGATCTGAAAGTGTTACCCGGCCGGGCAATAATAGCCAGAACAACTACCAGTATGCTCGACATCTTGGTAGTCTGCAGTGCGTTTCTTCCAGTTTCGCCCACTCCAGTTTAACTCATTCCGGTTTCGTCCAAAGTGACAAAGGGACAGAACAGGGTGGTTTGATTGATATCGCTTTTTTGTCTCGTGCAGAAGGATTGCTGAGCCATAGCCTTTCCGTTTTTGGTTCATTTCCTGCAAAGTCATTTGGCTGTCAATGAAAAGAAGGGAACAGTTCCAATCCAAATTACTGACCATCGTCACAAACCGCCGCAACTGTGCCTCGCCGAACAAAACCCGTCAACGCCGTTGCAACAACGACCGGACACAACAACTCCGAGAGCCAGAGTTGCTCATGGAGAATTTTTTCGCAGTTCTCGTCGTGTTTGTTTATTTTTTCAACTATTCCAAAACGGAAGACACCTCTGGGAACATGCTTTGTTCAGTAAAAACTAAATTTTGTCCAATTCTGAATTCCGTGTAACAGAATTGTGGTGTGGCACCTCTGGCTAAAGATACTCGTATGCCAGAATTCTGAGACCGGAGTTTGTAAAATCGGTGACAGTTCCAAAGACCTGTCTACACTGCACATCCACCGCATCTCGGAATCCACACTACCGCATCTCAAAAAGATGTATCTTTTCTTATCTTATCAAATTTCAAGAGGTCTTTTATTTGAACGCAAGGTTATAAAAGTTTGCTTGGGGTCAGACCCTGTTCGTTGGGAAATACCTTGTTCGTTGGGAAAAACCTGTTCATTGGGAAACACCCTGTTCGTTGGGAAACATCCTGTTCGTTGGGATACACCCTGTGCGTCTTTTTCTCTATCAAGTGTACGACTACTTTCCATGGTGGACAAAAAAGGAAATCATTGAAACAGTCTTTTTTGTTCTTTCACGGGCGAAAAAATGGGCAAAGGAATTTCTTGCGCGAAACTGGAATGGGCAAAACTGGAGTGAACCCTCCAATGTCCCTCGATATCATCCATGTGTCGCGTTTCGCCTGTTTCCAAATACGCAATGAGCTCAGACTGCCATTTCACACGTGCCTTGCGAGGGTCGAAATTAATCACTGCAAACGCGTGCGAACGGTGTGAATTTTCCACCAAACTTCAACGGCAACTCGCATTTTTGCGACCCTTCTCACCGATAAAAACGCCGCAGTTGAAGTTGAAGTCTGGTGCAAAATTTCCACGGAGCTGACGCGAAAACGCTTTCACACCGGACCCTTCTCTCCGTGAATGGAAACCTCCAAACTTTCAACGGTGAAAAACCTTTTCCACGGGACCCTTCTCTCCGCTATTAAAAATTTTGAACACCTGCAATTTGGTGATACGTACGTTGTATTGTGTAACGTGAAATTAAATGCCAGCAGCAATGTCGGCTCAGTTGCGTTCGGTGTCATTTTACTGGCTAAGTTACGTTTCCTGCAGCGTTTTTTCCCTGCAGCCATTTTCTACCATGGTAAGAAAAACGCTGCAAGGAAACTTGAGGAAACGTAACTTAACCAGTAAAATGACACCGAACGCAACTGAGCCGACATTGCTGCTGGGATTTAATTTCACGTTACACAATATTTACCTTGAAAATCAGGCTCTTAAAAATTGCACATTTTTTCGTTGACATCAATGTTCTTATCCAAAATATAGGTGACATTTGGACGCCTGTTCCTAAGTGCATTGAAAGTGATCCTGGGATTGGAATTCGGTAGAATTGACGCACCGTCGTCGACCAGAATCCTTTCACTTATCTGGTTGACTGCATGCATGATACTGGGCACCGTCTACAAAGGCCAACTCACTGCTCTGAATACCATTCCGGTCTACAAAATACCACCAGCAACTCTTTCGGAGTTGGTTGAACGTAATGCGGAATACAATTGGTCTGTTCTATCGAGGGATAGGCTTACAGCAGTAAGAAATTCCACTTTTCTGTTAAAAAATAATGCTCAGAACGCTTGTGAGGATGAAAGCGCGTTGATTTCTGTGGGTGCTGGTGCGGGACGTCTGGGGCTGATGAACTCGAACGAATACTTTCGAATGTTCAGGGAAAGGAGAATACCCTCTCCTTATCCTAGATATTATAAATTATTCTCCTTATTTCATGAGAATGCGAGTATGTATCCATCTTGAAAACATTGTCTTGCTCGGTCCATCATCAGTCGATCAAAAGCCGCTTTTCACATCAGTGACCATTGGAACGTCATCAGTGACAATGGCAAAGAATGATTCGTAGTGCACAACCCCTTCACATGGTTGTGGTTTCTGTGTCATTTCCAAATGAAGGATTGGCTATTCTGTTGGAACCTTCTCTCGTCACTCGCACATGTTTGCAATGCCCTTTGTGCGATCCCTATGGAATGGAGGTCGTCCTGCATCATAGATTTACGTCTTGAAATTTAGAAGTGGTGACATCTGTTAGGCGCCTGTGCTGATATATTTTGCTTGCGAACATTTTATTCGCAAGAAATTAGCTGCAAAAGTGTCTAGGCACGGGCCCGTTCCGTCATCGGCCGCCTCTGCTGCAAAGTCTTGAAGGAAAAATTGCTGCCTTTTGACAAAATGGAAATCCAGTTTGTTAACTCAAAAAAGCTGAGCGAATTGCTGCGAAGCGGATCTTCACATTCGGGTGTTTGTCACGCTTGCAAATTCGCTCAGCGTTTTTGAGTCAATAATCGGACTTTTCACTTTGGCAAGTGACAGAGTCAATACTTCGCGCAGCAGAGGCGGCGAGGGCGGAAGGAGTCCGGGCCCGAGCAGTTTCACAGCACACGAGCTTCTGTTCCCGTGTTCCTTCTATAGTCACAGTAGCGTTTATGTACCCATAATGGCGACAGATTTTATTCGTTTGTGGGTTGGTATATTGCCATTTTTGTGACAAATGCGGTCACATAAAAATATTTTGCCAACAGACCAACACTGTAGATGCCAATTTTTGGGTACATCATTGTTTTGTCTTTTGCAGACGCGGATGCGTCGTCTGCTAAGACAAAATGTTATTTTTACCCGGAAACTGAAAACACAAGCCCTGTTTTAAATCGTCGATTTTCGTTGCAAATCGTTAACTCAAAAAGTTTTCAACGGATGCAGCCCAAATTTGGAATTTTTCTATCATTTACCGAAACAAAGAGCTGATTCATTTTTCTCTGCGATCCGTGAAAAAATGTGAAAATTTTATTCTATACGATTGTACAATTTTATATAGATTTTGCGCTTTGAAAGATGATAACTCGGAACAATGACAAAAAATTGAACCAAATTGAGATTTTTCTGCTATTTATGAAACCTCTGATTGGTTTTTGGTTTTTTCTGTTCCGTCGGTTTAAAAATGTTAACAATTCTAATGCTATGCAAGTTCTATGCAATCATGTCCTACACTGCCTCTCCAACCTACTTATATCCTTCACTGCCTTCTTCAAAGCTATCGAATTCATCCACTTGCGAATGGACAAAGCGCACATTTGAGCATTTTAATCATCTAGCAACTCATGATTGCGAAAAAATAAAAAAGACGATCATGCAAAATGGTCGCAACTCTTCAAAGAGTGGAAGCAATTCGACCGCTCATTTCGGATTTATTCTGGCATCTTTTCACATCATCCGTCAGTCGCAAAACAAATGAAACGGTTTCCATGGCAACGCCAACTGGGTTTTCGACTTGAATCAAAGCTTCCGAAATTCTGCCGCCCTTCACCACCAGCCAGATTTTCCATTGCCATTCACACTCAGCTTCAAAACAGCAGCCAATCCGATGGGTAGATTGGTGTTGTGAAACTTTAATTTCTATCTACAGCGCTATTGCTTCTTCATTGCTGGGAAGCGTCCATCCTTCTTCTATTCGTAAATTGACTGCTATATTGAAGCTCTGATGGGTGTTAGTGGAAATTATAGGTATACAATCGTACAAGTACCTATGTTTACTTATCACTTAACCAGTGATGCTCAAGAGTGTATAGGTTACCCCCTAGCCTTCGGCCAAGGCTAACCCTGACCTTTTTCCAAGGGTACCCCTATGCAAAAGCTGAAAAACTGGCTAACCCCTATTGATTTACCTATGCGCTTCATGTGAATCTAGTAAACTTACGCAACACACGCGTGTATTTTTGTTATGCTTGAATACATTGCAATCATTTTTTGGATATTTCCAAACAGTCGTTCTCTATAGTTTCAATTCCTTCCCAGGAATTTTGGATCCCCAATGCTTCTCCCTCAGAACCCTGTCATGCGACAGTTTGGGTGCAAAGAGCAGACAGAGCAGAAACTGCAGTTCGGTTGACACACTTTTTTGGATGAAAACTTCCAACAGATATTTTATTGAAACCCAATCATCATCGGAAATTGCTAACCGTTTTAATAGCACAAATATTACATGCATGAATCAGTCTCCTCACCACTTATCTCATATCTTCCACACATGGGCACTTTTTCATTTGAATATATTATTTTGCCAAACTTTCTGGTTATGCAGTTTTTACAATTGTGCTGGAAATAACTTCCAAAGTTACTACACTGCAAAACACAAAACCATGGCTTCCCTGGAAGCGAACCCTTTAATCTTGTTCTATCATCTATTTGTGGCAGTCTCGTGTACACGTCAACTAACATTACTCGTAGGCAAACTCTGTTTTCGCGCCTCTACGCGCCTATATACGGTATCTCGGAGCCTCCAATAGAACGACTCCCATTTTTTGTAGCTTTTCTGAGCCTTTCCATGATTTTGCAAGTTTTTCTCACATGTTGAGATGCGTCAGGCAATGGATGAAGCTAGAGGAAACGGAAATGGATTCTTTAAAGAGTTTATATCACCTAAGAAATAAATTACTCCATTGGCCTTGGCAGCCATAATTCTGACCGGCCAATAGACAATTTCTTAGATTGATTTTCTCTACAGAAAAAGAACATGCAGAGTTGGCCAACCGGAAGATGCAACATGTCTGTAAACGCAGATATCCTGATAAAAAGAAGAATAAACACAGGGAGTAGATATAATTTAATTTTTAATTTAATTTACAGTCAATACTGTCCCGAAGAATTTTGGGGGCAGGGAGCACACCGCTCCAGAGTACAAGCACATCCGTTTAAAACAACATCGTCAAATAGAGTTAAAACAAAGCAAAACAAAAAGGTCACCAAGTAAAAAAGCATGAGAAATCGCTCCCGTTTCAGTGATGCACGTAATTTAAATGAGGGGGAGAGAAATACAAAAAGTCTCTTTTTGGGGATGAAGTGCCTCAGGAGTGCTTTGGGATCAACCGAGATGGGGCGTCAAGGGAATTCCATTCTCTTATTGTTTTTGGAAAAAAATGAATTCAGAAGAAAATTGTGCCTGGGTGTTGGTTGAGTGAACCCGGCCGGGTTCACTTTAACCACTTTAAGGTTCAAAAAGTGAGTCAGAATGTAAAGTCAACTAATTTCGGCGATTTTTGTTTGTGCCGAAAGTTTATACCGTGACTCAACTTCATGTCTCAAATTGTTCTTTCGACCACTTTTCGTTCAAAGCGCGGATAAGATTACTACAAAACCTCCACATGAACATCATTTCAGAAACTGCTGACGAGCGAAGTACTAACAAAAGTAACGGAAGGAGGCCGCCTATACCAACAACTGCTGTCGAAAGATATGAAAATGGAGAAAGATTGGGAATGTCCGGCAAGGGTCTCTTCAGGCCAAAGTCACATATGCATCGGTGAAATGAGCAAACTACAAAACGGTGTCCATGAATTCCGAAATAGGTTCAAGGATGCAGATGGCAGAGGAGCCGAACTCCTTCAAAACCTTCGACTATCCAAGGATCCTATCTTTCGAACAGGTCTGAGCTGGGGACTTCCTCTCGGCGCAACATTTCGACGTCGGATTATCGAGCAGCGTCTTCGTTGGCTTGAGTTAGTTTTATCGTTGTTCCACGTCATTATTTTTTCCAAGCTGTTATGCGGACTTGTCCTAGTGCTAAAATGTGCGTTCCAGCTCATGTCATGCACTGACAATGATGCCAGTGGGTTTTATTGCCTCTTTAAAATGTGTGCAGCCGCGCCTTCTATCGTTCATAATCATCAGATATTTTCTGTGCCGTTTTAACCTATTGTTGTAAGTGTTACGTAGTTGCGGCAACTAAGGGATATGATGTAATCTAGATAAGTCTATAATCTTTCTTCCACGGTTAATTTTTGATGGTCACACCGTGTTTGTTTAGATGGATTAGAAATTCATCACTTGAACTAATTCCCTCAAAGTTCTTCACGATGAACGATCGCTCGGATCTCTGTCTGAGTATCCATGACGAAGGTGAGGTCATGCTCGTTTTATTTCGATGCGGAAATCTGACGATGATACATCAGCCCACGTTGTCTTTTCTTGAACGTTCAGAACAGCAAATGCTGCCATAAACCAGGCCGGAGTTTTAAATTTTCACGACCTTCTAACATTTATTGCACTTGTCATCATCCGTTTATTTTCTGATGCAATTTAAAAACTTATTGCACTTGGCATCATCCGTTTATTTTCTGATGAATTTTAAAAACTTATCGCACTTGACATCATCCGTTTTTTTCTGATGCATTTTAAAAACTTCTTGGCATCATGCGCTTATTTTCTGATGCAATTTAAAAACTATGGTGGTTAGAAACATTACGGCAGTTACGAAAATTTAAAAAAAAATAAATCAATCAATCAATCGTTATTAGCTCCACAAATACAGTGTTTGGTGGAGAAAAAATAATAACAAATAAATTGTGACAAAAGGCAGAAGGGCGAAACTTTTTACACGGTAGAGCAACACGATGGTTGAGCAACAAAATGGCAACAATGATGGAGTAACACAATGGCAAGAAGGGAAAAACACTGATGAAATAAGTAAAAACAATGAAAATGCTAATGAAAATATTGTTGTAATTTTACGAATATACAGGGTGATTCAGAAATAGTGGACAAAACTTCGCCCACGTATTCCTCTTGATGAACCAATGTCCGCAAATGCACCGTTTGGCCGTTAAAAGGGATTTCTTTACCTGAACCTGTCATCTAGCGTACTTTCTAGTGTTTCCAAACGCACTTGCGGGCGATCTGAGCGTCCTAAATGTGTCAAACTTGACAGCTGGGATCTTGGGTATCACGCGCATTCCTTCACGCTCCAAGTTTTACCAAAAAGCATCCCGTAAACGAACGGTGGTGCTTTCCAATTGCGAGTATTTTCATATGACTGAACTGTGTTGCGGGTCAAGTTTCAATTTCCGCCATCGTAAGCATATCAGATATTTCGTAGCTGTTCTATGGCGCAAAGAGACGAAAAAGGCTAATTAAGCGAGCCACTCCTCCAAAACCTGTCCTGGAACGGTCCAAAACCTGTCCTCCTTGCGAAGGGTGTCAGCTTGTACTTGGACATTCATTGTGTT
>JASGXE010007823.1:0-18297 GCA_030068105.1 Sinentomon sp. SZTP_YWyxl
AATTGGCCTCTCTAACAGCGGAGAGAAGGGTCTTACTTCGGTGAGAATTTCGTCCGAAATGGCAAGGTTTTCTTGACTTCCATGTTGACAGCTCCCATCTTACAATGCGACCTACTTTGAAAATCGAGCTTTTCGCACCGAACTTTCCATCGAAGTAGTTTTCCACCGGACCCTTCTTTCCGCCGTAAGAAGCTCTGAACATTTTCATTGTTTGCCGGAGAAATCAGCCCACATTGGCTCCTCATCCTCAAGTCTTCGATCACTGCTCGTTGGGTTGCCCTCATTGCCAGCTTTGTTTCTTGTCTGGAATTCGGAATATTGCCTCCCAGTAGATGTATGGAGACCGGAAAACAAAGTCCGTGACGTGATCCTGCACCGAAGGGCTCAGTTGCGTCAGCGGGGCGGGGAAGAAACTTCATCCGCCGGTGGATCTGGGTCCGGCGTACTTGATTAAATCAAAACGAAATTGGGCACTTTTCCACCCAATCCTATGCAAAAGTTCCGACCAACAAAAAAGTAGGAAAAAAAACACTGAAGAAAAAATAGCTTCGGTCAGGTTAGGATAGGGAAGAGTCAGGTCAGGGTAGGTCATGCAGGTTTCTGTGGGTTTAAATTAGCTTTCTTCTGCTCTTTTGTCCACGCGCCAAATCTGGATGTGCCCCAATTCGTAAAGATAAAAAACGCTGCAAGTGCAGCTCGTGTAAGAGGGCCTTATCTTCCCGAATCTGTTGTTGTGGCATACCTGGATTGCCTGGATTGTGGATTGTCGCTTGATGAAACGATTGAAATATACAATCAACGGAACTTCCGGAGGTTTTCCAGGCCTTATCGACCGATATCAAGTCGGAGCAATTGGCGGACGCCAAGCACTAGGTTGACAAGAAACAATAGGCGGTGAGTATTGAGAGATAGGTCCTGCTTGGTTAGCTTTTTAACGAAGAAAAAAGGAAAGGCATTTGTGGGTTTTCCTGCCAAGAAAACTGCACCAAACTCTACCTCGCGAACGATCCAAGCAAAGAACGCCACGATTGCAGAAAACGTTCGCTCAACTGCTCCTGGTGCCACCCTGTACAAGACAAGGTTGTGAATTATCAGTTGGCGGCGCTGACGCCATGACCCCTCCCTCGCCTGACACCGTTTCAGCTGCAGAAATCGAATTTTTTCGGTTTTGCGAAACCACGAAAATTATTAATAACGGAACGAACAGTCGTCAGTTGGCGAAGAAATTGAAAACTGCAGAACCTGTTTTCGGCTGTGGCTGTGAGCTGTGGTGGCAGGTGGTGGCAGGTTGTGGCAGGAGGCGGTGGTGGCCCATGCCGAAACAAACCAAAACAGGAAAGTCCATGAAAACCATGAAATGAGATAAACGGTTTCATCCATACTGGTAGATATCTGTTTGTTATTCCATGTCTCATGGTAGAACCGGTCACGTCTCTGAAGCGCCATTTGTAGTTCTTGGCCAGACACTTATGATTGCATCTGGTCTAAAGGCCTGTTTTCACAGGCTGCTATTATCAACGCCTCGTCGTGACCAACACCCGACCAACACCTGGTCTTTCACGGGAGAAGACTCCACTATACAACCCCCAAACACAGACATTGGCAATTCATTTTGGGGGTATTTTGGGGTGGTGAAGAAGTTCAACACTGTGCATACGAGTCACAAAAAAGGACCCTGAAGTTATTTTCCGCGGGGTGGTCAGCTTCGGTGAGGCAAAACTAAGGTTTTTTCTCAGGCGAAACAGGTCGGTTTTCTTGACTTCCTCAGAATAATTATCGCACCTTGCAGGGATCTGGGACACCTGTCCCTTGCACTGCCTTGCGGTCACGGACAATTAAGGTCCTTTTAAATCCAGCCTGTTCAAATATGCGACAGTGGATTCCTTTGAAATTGTCGTGTATCGTATCCAGTGACATGCCCATGCTACATATGGGAGGCGGAAGTTTTCCACTCCTGCCACATCCTCTTTCACTTCAGAGTGCCTATCACAATTAACTTTAATGCCGGCATTGGGGGTTCCGCAAGGAAGTTCGCTGGGACCTCTGCTCATCTTGCTTTTTATAAACGATAATTTTAATGGGTTGAAATGTGTTGCTACGCTGTTTGCTAATGATTTGGTTAAATTGTCCATGTATTTATTTTTTATTTATTTATTTATTTCGATTTTATTTGCTTTTCTATAGTGCAAGTATGTCAAAAAGTATTTACAAACAAAGTATTGGCACAGCATTCGGAGATTATTTCTACAAGTCGATCTAATTGAAATTGAAAAGTGGTGTGTCAACTGGAAAATGAAATTTCTTCCCGGTCAGTTAGATCGGGAAGAAAAAATGTGCCTAGGGAGATCCGGCTGACGGCCACTTTTTCGGACAGGAATGACTGTCGCCATCTTCCAGTCATCGAGGACATCTCCAACTTCAAAAGTCACACCGAACAATGTTGAAATGGGAACAGTCAGTGAAGCGTGACTTCCAGGGGGCCTGGTGCGCCGTCTGACCCAGGGCTCTTGGACGGTTCGACGTTTTGATGCGTCAAAGACGCGGACTTGGCGGCCACTGGGCGGAGATCAAGGCTAAAATCATCAAGGGGTGCATGGCTAGTGGCAGTAAGAGCTAATAAGGGAGTGGAATGAGGGAAAGGGGTCCCAGCAACATCATCATTGCAAAAAACACTGCAGAAGGGTGGAGTTCAACATCTCAGCCTTGTCAAGGGCATTGGTGACAAGGTTGCCGCCCACATTCTGCACTCACTTTTGCGAGCGTTTTGAGGGGCGTCCCTCACACCAATGCAGCGGTCGTAAAAAGTCGACTGCATGATAACCATAATGGTCACCAGCAAGGAATTAATCATGTTCCCTCCGTCCCTGGATAGGCCTATTCGTATGTTCAACATTTCCTTGCTGATCATTGCCGGAGCGTCATTGTCAATCGCTTTTTCATTTTCCACCGGAAAAGTTGACAATCAGGTCATTTCTTAACGCGTTATGGAAAACGCGACCATCCATACAGTATAACCACTCCAAAAATTTTTCTATTCAAAAGGTTATGCAGACAGGTTTAATTCGGCCCTGACAATGCCTACATGTGCCCTGTTTAGAAGACCTTATGGGCTGACCCAAGAAAAAAACGATGAAATAAACCCTTCGAGAAATATTCTGAAAGGCCTCTTCGTTTCTGTGTGCCAGGTTCATCTGTGCGGTTGGGAAATTGGAAACAGAGTTTGATCTGTGTTGATGTTGTGTTGAGGGGATGTCTGAGATGATCAAAGCACCGTAAACCGGCCCGGCCGGCCCGGCGAAAGCTGAGACCGTGCTCTGGCCCACATAAATGCACGGAAAAAGAACAGCTGCACATTTCCAAATTTTTCCCACTGAAGGGACACGGAGTGTTCAGTAATTGACTGGCCATAGGAGATTTTTGTCATAATTTTAAAGCACGGGACAATGTAATTCTCCATCTTGCATGCGCCGCAAAACGCATTTCACGAAGGAATGCTTTTTGCAGCGCATGCCAGATGGGGAATTACCCAACCACGTGCTTTAAAATTCCAACAAAAATCTCCCATGGCCCGTCAATTGCTGAAGACCGTGTAAAGAGAATGCTGTACCAACTGTCCAAGGGAATCAGGTCATCCATGATAGAGTGTGCGGCTTGATTTTACTGTTGTAGGTGGCGCCACCGCAGGTCATACTCAACTGGAGCGGGTGGAAGGAGGTGCGGCTGTGGAAATCCGCAAACCGCAGTATCAAAAAAGCATTTCATTACTTGGACATGACGCGCAAATTGGCAAAATGGCAGCCTCATCCTGGAAACAAGGGATTTACGCGAAGTGGCTTGAAAGGCAACCAATTTGTCCTTCAACAGACAGGTGTCTTCTCCCTATCTGTCCCCCCGCAACCACTGCACCCACCCCTTTGAGGGGCTGAGCGTGTTTCAAAGTCAAGTTCAAGAACGTTGTGCTTCCCATTCTCTTTCGTGCATGTAGTAATGACGTCATTCAATTAGGGAAATCGATGTTTTTTGTGGTTTCTCCTCGCCTGCATTGCAATATTTCCATTTGATCTACTCCGGGGAGAATGCCTGGCTTTATTCAGCCAATCCGCAATGACGTCATTTCCGCATCCAGCCAATGGCAGACCGCTTCTGAAAATAGACTTCTCGCTATGCGCTTAGTATTTCACCTATTCTCTAGCTCTCTGCTGCTTCCACTGCAGTTCTTTTCAGTCCTGTTTCACGATGTGACGGTGTGGCATCAGAAACTTTGCGTTTCGTCATTATTGCTCTCCGACCAATCGGGTGCTCCAGCTGCCTGGGAACGACGTCATCGTTTCGCCATTGGTGGCACAAAACAATGACGTCACAGACGGAATCGACCTTGAAAGTTTGCAGCTCCTTTCCGATTGGTCGGCCGACTTCCTTTGAGGTTTCGTGATGCAGGCGTGTCCCTGATCGGGACGTCAGATAGCCGTGTGTTTTGTTGTATGACGTCATCAATGCTGTTGGAATTATTGCCGCTTCTTTCTGGCAGCGATAGTAAAATGTGCTTGCAATGTCAAGGAAGCCGAACAGTCTTCGCGTGTCGCTCGTCCCGCTTGGAAGCCTCACGGCCGACTGCCAGGAATGTTCACGGATTTCGGGAAGGGTTTGGCGGTGCTTTGGCCTCGTCATGCGGGTTCTGGCGGAGCCTGACATTCCCTGAGGATCCTTTGAGGGACCAATCTTCGGTCACTCGCATTCGTTTTTGTCAAACGTCTGCGAAAACAAGATAGCCGTGGTCATGGCTTTTCATCTTGGACGATAGCTATCATGGACAGTTTTATCCATGTGTCTTTTCTGCCATTGTGACCTGCCTGGCCTCTTTCTGGACCTGCGGTTCGGTGTTCTTTCACGGTTGTGCCAAGAAAACCTTTTGCCCTGCCATCGTGATCAGAGTCCGCAACATCTGAAAAAATCCTGTCGTCACCGGGGATTGAACCCGGGTCATTGCGGATCGCGACCGCAACCCAGCGACTCTTGACAAGCCTCTCTGTCGGAGTCGATGATTTCGTCACCGAAGCGCATTAGAGACCCATAAGGCGCTCACGTCGTGTCAGCCAGGTGGACATGTTTCTGCGTTTTTCTTTTCAAAAACACGATCTCGGAAACGGGTTTTCGTTTTTTTTTTTTCATTTGCAACTGATGCTCTTTTTCACTTTTTTTCTTCATCTCGCCAAAGCAACGGTCGGGTCGACATCTCAGCTGGGCTTTTGACCCGTTCCTCAGAGGAGCCGAGAGCCGATCTGTCCCCGCGCCCCGCACCGGCTCTGGGCCTCCGGCGAAGGCGTGGGTGTTCGGGGGATGGCGCAGCACAACGGCCTCAAAAATTATTTCGCGATTCTGGAATCCGATTTTTTCCTCGTTTTGTTGGTCAGTGTGCCTTTTGCCATCGGCACTTTTGGCAGTTCATTCAAGTGGTGCTCACCGCTCAGGGAGAATAGTTCATTTCGGTGTTCTTGTGGTGTTACTGAAGGCATCTGTTTACCAAGTGTCGTGCCAAGTTGATTTCGGTGATTGAGCTATTATACGTGTAGAAACATCTCCTCGCGAATGACGTTGCAGGTTTGGCGGCCATACGGGCACATGCGGGCAAGAAGCAGTCGCTTGAAGGTGGGATTAGATGGAAAAAGGGTTTTGGGAAAAGAACGGTTATTTGACAACGAAGCAATCTGGGGTTTAAATTTTTGGCATCCGTATTTAAATGGAAGGTCCGGTCTTGTTCGAGTAGTTTTTCGGAATTTTCCGCGTTGCCGCTTTCCGGCATTATTCGAGTTTCTTGCAAATGTTCTCCCGTGAAACCACATCAACTGAATTGCGTGTGCAAAACCTTCTTGGTCGATGACACAACGTTGATTTGTACAGTAGCGGCAGAATTAATGTTCTCATGCATGTCGAAAATTGAGACTGTTCAGCTTTTAAAAAACTCCACGCTCCAGAAATTAAAGACCCTCTTTTATTCGTATCGAGGTCAAATCTGACAGCTCTGGAAAGCTCTGTTGAAGTCTTGCTCTTTTATTTCTTCCGCCTGCACAAGAGTATATAGTTTCGGAGGCAACAGTTAAATGGGAAAAACACATGTGTGTTCCGCCGCTACCACCTTTCCACCATCAAAATATTTGGTTGCGAATTGTCACCGAGAGTATTTCCACTTTGTGCTGGTAATGCCACTAAAATGTGACAGATTCGAAGAATCTCCACTGGATTTCTGGCATTTTTTTCAAGCATACCTTCACCTGTCACCATTTTTCCACATTTTAGCTGAAATTTGTCATCGAAAAGTTTGCGGCGTATAGAAATGGTCTGCCCACTATGAACCTACTGCAAACCTTCCGAGGTTAAAATCTGTTTGAACTTGAAGCCACTTTTCACTTGAAGGCGTTGATGTGGTCAGTTTTTGAGGATTCCTCACACTAGGCGAAGTCACTTTAGTGACCATGAGAAAGGGATGAAGTGCCTTTTTCATCCGTTTTTGAGGATTCCTCAACTGGGCGAAGTCACTTAAGTGACCACGAGAAAGGGATGAAGTGTCTTTTTCATCCGTTTTTGAGGATTCCTCAACTGGGCGAAGTCACTTAAGTGACCACGAGAAAGGGATGAAGTGCCTTTTGCATCCGAGGGTGTGAAAGTGGCGGCAAATCTTGGGGCATGGTGACAAGGCGATCCGTTCTGATTCGAGCTGCTGCATACCTACTTTGAGAATTTCAATCCGTAGTGCCTAAACCCGTCGCAAGAAGTGCGTGAAGAAACGCACCCCATAGGAATTCAGCGATAAAAAACAAAGTAAAATACAATTCGATATAATCAATCATTCACCCCTGGCAGCACAGGCTTGAGCCTGACGATTCACATTCAGGAATGGGTTGGACCAATATTCCTTCACCCTCCGTTATCGCACAACGCTCAAGGTTAGGTTAGGAAGCTATGCTATGTCCGATGACAGGCCATTCGATGTGAGCTATTTTTTTGAGAAAGAGGTCGTGGGTTCTCCAGAAGTGGTTATTTACACCTGCGGAAATGTTTGCGATATTTTTTTCCCTGCAAAAATGTGCCCCGTTCTGCAATGTTCCCATGCGAATCAATTGAAAAACGCAATTGGTACGGACAGAAACTTGTCCATCAAACATGGGATTGGATATTCGGCCCTCCGCGGAGGAAGAAGAGGAGCGAGCCGCTGTACCGGGGTCCAGGAGTGAAGCCCTGTGTGGTTCAAAGGGGTAGAGTCCCTTGGCATGGAGTCCAGGGGAAGGCATCCCCGTGGGGTCAGAGAAAATTTAGAATTGTGGAGAATTTTGGTCACAACTTGTGCGGTGTCTCCTTTCAAAATTCTTGAAGTTGTTTTGTTTTTCCGGCAAGGGCACGGTCGCCCCTTCACCCCTATGATCCGTCGCTGCATTTGGCCCTGTGAAGTCCATATGACTTCAATAATTGATTTGGCAAAACCGATTGGCCATACCGATTTGGCCATAACTCCAGTTTTTTTTTTCAATAAATCACAACCAGGCTTGTCGACCTAAAGTTGTTTTTGGCCCCTGCACTGTAGATGGGCTATGGACACCGTTGACGAAATTGCTGGGACGCCATAGAGTCAGTGAGAAGAGTTTATAGATTCGGCCGCAAAAGTGACTTGTTTGTAAGTGACAAAGAAACTAAATAGAACTGTGCATCATTGAGTTCTTCAGGAATTCAGTGTTTTTTAACTTATTCCTTGGACTGGCCTTCGAAGCTATGCTCCTGACTATCACGCCACAACAGCTTTCCTTAACTCTTTCTTCATGTCCATAGAGATCCAGGAAAATAAAGTTTTCGTCATCAGGAAATCCATCATACGGTAAGATTTTTAAAACTTCAATTTTAAATCGACCCAATAACGTGTAGGCACTCGTTGCTCATTGTGTGCCGGTGACTGGCTGGCGATATTTCCCGTGGAATGGGAAGACGGGCACAGCTTAATTATTGATGAAAATTTTTAATTAAAATTAAAAAAAAAAAAATTAAAAAACATGTATTCAAACTCAGGTCACTTAAAAGGAGACGTTGGGTATTTCCTTGGCTCTAGCCTCTAAGAAAAATCTTGCATAAAAGACTGTCTCGAAAAACAAGACCAAATTGGTGGCCTGAACACCATTTTGTGGTAGAGTGATGCCACCCAACGCAACAGATGTCAAGCTTCACAGAGAAATTGCCACCAATCGAGTGGACACACTTTGGGAGCAGTGGCTCCGTCCGATGGCGTTCACTTCGAATATTGTTGCCACCAAATGGTGGAAATTTGACACCAATTTGAGCAGGTTTTTACCTTTTCCAAATTGGTGCGAATATGACCACAAATTTTAATAGAGTACATTTCTGGGTATTCCTCAGCAGGTGCCTCGTTTTTCAACGTCAGTCCTGGGAGATTTGTTATTGGGCATCCATCGTTGGAGACATTTGAGCATACCCGTGCCATTGGCACGCTGCTCGTTTGAAGTAGTTGTCGGCAAAATTCATCGGTAGCCCATTCGATAACTTCACTGTTTCGGCTCATTCCACGTTGCCACTCACACTCAGGTCCAACTCAGTGGCCAATTCAGTGGGCAGATTTGCATTGCGAAAAATTTGTTTCCATTGCACAACAATCCTTTTCATTTTTGCAATTCCTTCAATCCTTTTCAACAATCCTTTTCATTTGTTGCGAATGCATCCATGCAATTAATTCCCCTTCGAGTTGTGTGGATGAGCGTGTGTGGTCATCTTGGGGCAGAAAATAATACGGCCGTTTGTATGAACCGTCCGCTTTAGTGACCGCGGTCATTTAATTGTGGGCGGAATTGGCTTATCCTATATTCAGATTTGCAGGAGGAGACATAAAACGACACCCAGCATCAGTGCTGCTGCAGCGTAGTATGGCCTAAGACGTGGGATTGTTGCGCTTTCATACGAGAATAAAGTTTTGGGATCCCGGGTTCAAATCCCATCAGTTCCAAATTTTTTCTGAGGCCCTGGTATTTTTTGGATCTAGATTCTTTCTTTTTCTCTCACCTGGGTCGCAAAAAGACCAGGTTGGGTCTGGTAAAGTTTGTTTAAAAAAGTTTCCGCATTTAAAATGTAAATACATAGAAAACAATTACCGAGAACTCCACCATTTCAAAGAACGCGACCCGTCCCGAAATGATCCAACCTGACCTGACTCAACCACGTGACAAGCTATTTGTATCGCCTGTTTGTTGCCAAACAATGACAGCAGCGATGATGCGATTCTGTTTGCAGAGAAAAGACGATCGAATGCGCCCATTTAATCACGTGGCGCGTTTGTTTGCATCTTTCTGTGATTTTCTCACGTGTATCAGCGTGCGTCGTCTGCTGTCATTATCGTCATGCAGCGTCTCCCTCAGTTTCAGGCTCCCCAGTTGGCGCAAGCAGCAGCCGAAGACGACGCCAAATGACTTCAGTCATGTGCTTCGAATTTTGGCGTGACTTCAGAAGAGTTGCATGAGATGGCTTTATTCCAGCGTGATTTGTTCCAAAGTCCACACTTCGTATATCACAAAAGAGGCTTGCTAAAATCCTGATCTGATCACTCATCTACGGTTTTCACCTGAATAAAAACCTGGTAACAGTTCGGAATACCTGCCGACATTGAACTGAACGAGTTATCAACATTGCTCTCTGAAATAGTTAAAGCAACCTGAACCTGAACCTAACCTATCCTAACACACCTTTCCTTGCCTATCCTCCACTTCCAACATCGTCCTCATCTACCTATCCTATTTTGGCTACTTGAGCGTGTGTGAAAACTCGTCCAGTTCAGCTTTTTTCAAAGTCGGCAGGTATTCCGAACTGCAACCAAAACCTCATGTACCAACTCTTTGCATGGGCTATCCAGCTTTCTTGGTCCTATGGGACGTTTCTTGGTCCCATGGGTAGTTATCTATTACCGGGGACGTCATAACCAACGTGATTTTAATACTCAACTAATAAGTATTAGAATCACGTTGTCATTACGTAACAATTCACATTACCACCCAGACATTTGTTGGAGCCAATTTCATGGATGTACAATCACATGAACAATAATGACTCCCTTAATACCAGAACCTACATTGGATCATGGGAATCATAATTGTTTCTGTCACTGCACCAACCTAGCTTGTCGTAAACTTTTCTTTGCTTCATAACCGAAACTTGAACTGAAACCTGAATTGACTGTTGTCAACCTGCCGATTGTCGTCCGCTGATTGCTTGTTGTCAACCTGCTGTGCTGGTTTCCGCATGTTGAAGACAACAATGTGTCCGCGAAAGTGACCCCACCAAATGGTCACGCATTGAAACCGTCATTTCATATGTGTCACAAGGGGACCCTTTTGGGCTAAAACGTGATCAGACTTGTGTCTTTCATCACGGGTTCGTGGCATGATATCAAGGTCGCTGATCCTTGGAGGTTGGTGGATCGGAATTCTCCGATTTGCAGATCACATCGTCCAGTAGGGGCCTAATGTTTATTTTCAGACGTGGGCTCTCTTATAGAACTTGCATTGTATTGAAAATCCTATTTTCATTTTCAGTATTTAAGAAGTTTCTGTGTATTTTTAGTAACTTCAAAGTGTTTTAGTGTTCATAGAATTTGGGTATTTCTGGCCATTATGAGTGACCCATACCAAAGGGGGGTCGATTGCTTGGGTCGGCAACCGGGCGTGAGAATCATTGCGAAACAGTGTTTTCTTTCCCTCAACAGATAAAATCAAAATAATCCTGTTTTCTCGCGAACCTTTCGCAATTAGAAAACTTATGTCAAAACGAGGAAATAAAAGCTAATTCATCTTTAAATTTGGAAAACAGCACAAGCCCTCGCCCCAAGGCCTTAGGGCAGCATCCTGCGCCACCCCTCCACCTCCTCCGTGTTTTATTTTTAACTCACCCCTCCGCGAAAAACACGCCTGAAATCACGCCGAGAGCAGACATCAGCAGGAAATCGCATTTCCCGAATTCTATTTTTGCAATACCTAACTGCGGGGGGGGGGGTGTGGGTACATTAGGTATCTACTTATCAGAAGCGTTTATCGGACGCATCTTTGTCGCAATGGCAACCGTGCCCGGTACCACCCCTTCAATCCCATCCAGATGGCACGGACCCGAACCCCTTCGGGACTGTCCTGTCCTCCTGCAACCCCTACATCACGCGAAACCACGTGCGTGTTTCCAAACATTCCTGAGAACACGGCAGAGTCTATGCTGCTGCAACAAACCCTAGCTACCTCTAGATTCTCTATAGCTCCTCGCCATTCGCTCTCTCCGACCGAATACGTCATCATTTACGTCAATGAACTCAAATCAGCTGAGGTTATGACGTATGAGCGGGGGGACCACCCCCCGTTTCTCGGTTGTCCTGGATACCACAGCCAGGTGGGGGCAGGGGCACTGCACTGTCTCTCTCCCTTTCCAAATTGCTTGTCAAAAGAATGCGCCCAGTGCAGAGAGCGGCAGAGAATCGGTCTTCCAAGGGGGGTGCGGGATCTTGGGGGTGCGGGATCTTGGGGGTGCGGGGTGCTGGGTGCGGGGTGCGGGATCATGGGGGTGCGGGATATAACGCGATTTCGAATTGGTGACGCACTGCCGTGACGCTCCCGATATTTTTGGACCATTCACGGAGAATTGAATTTTCTCGGTTTCTCTTTTCGCGCTTCTCCTTTGCCGTCCGTCAGCTGAATTCTTCCGCTGTGTTGGGCTGAATCAACCCTGCCTGCCTCGTCCACGTCTGCTGCCACTGAGAACCTCAGAACCGCATCAAATCTGACAGCCAATTAGGCTCATTTCGCTGCGGGAGTTGTTGATCGCAGGGGCCCGGGGCGGACGGGTATCGGCAATGACGAAAGCTCGATTTGAAAACAGAAAAATGCTTATTTGATGCGTACAGCGATAGCTTATTGGCTTGTTATCGGCGAATCGACGGAAGCCACGAGTTTCGATATTTTTAGAAAAATTGGAAGGAGGCAAAAAGTCCGATCTGCTTTATGGAAATCCTAAAAATGGCCTGCTATTTTTTCGTCCCTCAAGCAGAGCCTTCAGCGTCATGTGTGCTCGGCGGGTAAACAGGAAAAAATCGCAGGAAGCCGCCAATTTTTGTGTTTGTGCCACATTCTTTGTCGTCAGGAAATTTCGTCAGCGTCTGAAACGCTCACCACTTGTGATGGAATTCTCTAGCTGCCAGGTCATTTCTTTGAAACAAACAAAAACACAAAAGCACGAAAAAAGACTTGTTGCATTTCAAGTTGAATTCAAGGGATTCAGCTAAGGGAGTGGCAGGTTTTTTGCATGAAGAAAGCGAGAATTATCAAGTATTCTGCCGCCGTCATGCATCAGAAGCCGTGGTTCCGCCAATAATTGGGCTCCAATCAGGCACAATGATGATGAGAGGCGCAAAGCGAACAGCTGATCGTTGGACTCTTTCTATCATTTCAATGTGGAAGAAAAGAAAGGGATCCCAAACAGTGCAGATTGACAATTTTAAGCCGATATTTGATCACAAATAAATGAAAACAAAAAATAAATCGATAAATTTGTAAACAGAACACCTGCGAACATCGAGAGAGGTGTCGGTGTTTGAGAAACGCCAGTGCTGCCATCGACCTTTGAACCTCGGATGAAATTCTAGTTTTCAAACCCGACCAGAAAAAACTTCCTGAAAATTTGCCGGTTGACGAGAAGTTTGCTTCTCTCCGCCCAAACTACGGCACCAAAACCTTAAAGAACCCCCTGTACCTGTGCAATCCTGGCGGTTCAAAATTGCTAAATTCAATTAAACTAAATTTCCAAACCAGCTCCAAGAGGATCCCAGGGACTTGATATCCCAGGCTATTTATCCCGGCATAGATTCAGGCCTCAGCGTTGCTTTATGTGCCCAAAGCAGCTTCTGAGCTCAAAAACCGTGAAAACGAAGTTTATGACCTGTGACGATATGGCAGCTCTCTTTTCCGAAACGCATCAGGATGCAGTGGCGATATATACAGGATTTCCCGATAAAAAAGTGACTTGACAACCCCTGCTATTTGCTAGTTTTCAATCTTCTCTTGTGAGCGATTTCTACAGATTTCAGGTTCAGATTGGGCAGGCTGCCTGCTGCAGGTGTTATCCACTCGAATTGGAACAAACTCCACTGCAAGCTTCCAGAGTTGCTTCAAAACTTCAATGCACTTTTCTGTAGTTTTCAAGTGACTTTTGGGAAACCCTGTATTTTGGCCATACCTATATTTTATTCCTTGTTTGTTTGTGACAGAGAGCCTAATAGACCTGTAGGCACATAGCCTGGTCGTACCTACCCATTCAATGACAGGTGGCTTGTTTTGAAAATTCGGATTCAGAAATTACACAAAGTATGACGCACTTACTCTTAAAGTACTTATCAGGAGCACTTGTTTATGAAAGTGGTTATTTTGAATGAGGCGCGTCTAATAAATTCATTCATTAGGTATCATGAAGGCAGGCCTTACGGTTTCGGCTGAATAATAGCCTAGACAGGACTGGCCTGAACTGCGCAATATTGTGTCTGTCCACAAGCTCAACCCCCCATCCCTAAGGATGCCATTCACAAAGTTTTTGTGCCTTTACACTGTTAATGAGTTGTAATTGTTGCACGCCAACAAAAGTGAAAAGTTCATGTGATAAAAATAAACAACAATAATAAATAACAAAGTTGTCATTTGAATGGACATTTGTTTGTCGCGTCTCACACCCAAAGCATTTTTATGAATGGAACCTGCCCTAGAAAGGGTTTTGTCGCTGAAAAACCTTTTGGTAAACAGTCTACCGAAACAAACAAACAATGTGCCCTAAATGCCTCCGCACTGGACACACGTTTGCGTAGGTAATTGGAGAAGCAGGCCTGCAGCTGATAAAGAGTCGGCCGTATTCCCCATTATACCACTCACCCTCTCAAGGTTCATCTCAATAGCTTATTCAATAGACGAATGCTTCTTTTGCAACAATGGGAAAGGAATGAGCGTTGTGCATATAGAAATGAAATTTTACCAACACAAATCTATTCACTCTTTGCGTATACTCCTCATTCCACTTGAGGACATGAGCCAAGAATACTCTCAAGAATGTGCTCAGAGAGAAATCAGACTTTCTTCAACAATGAAAACTCGGTCGAAAACTGCAGACTCAGCATAGAAATTAAAGTTTTTCTGCATATTTGAATGGAAGAGTGTGAAGCATTCTCAGCTTATATCTTCAAATGGAACAAGGTGTATAGGTTATAGGGTTGGACCTCAGGTTGAATTGCAATGGGGAATGCGATCGAAGAGTGTCTCATCAACAATGAAAACTTTAACTTCTTTTTCGCATGATTTCATTTTGAAAGCACTGCAGCAGTTTAGAAAATAACGAAAAAGGCATTGTTGTATTGTATGATCACGTTTGTTGAGAGACCCCGTATAATTGTGGAGGGCAGATCAGAAACTCGAAGCCGCAACTCACCCTTTTCCCCATCCTCATCATCAATACTTTAATGGCGAACAATATTCGGACGAATGTAGCATTGAATCAGTCAAAACTAGAAGGATCATTAGTGTCAGATTACGACAGGAAACAGATCACATCTCATACGTATCCTGCCCCTTCTCCCTTGCCCCCAGTGACACCAGTGGCAGTCCCCAGAGTAGCACCGCATCTGTGAAAACATTGTCTGAAGATGCAATTTTTCATTGCCTTCAACATCGCGGCTAGATGAGGTATAGAGGCTTTTTGTATTTGCGACAAACATTGGCAAGCACTTTCTGTCCGATGCCATATATCTCAAATCCACCCCACATCCTCCTTCTTATTTCACTGCTCCACCAAAACTCAAAGGAAGGGATAACGAATGTCATTTTGGGCTGAAAATGACCGGGATTATTTTGTGCTCAATGTTTTCCGGTCCCCAAGTTGTTCGCACTGCCGGGGTTTGGGAACGAAGTTGTCACAAAAAACGGACCCAGTAACCGAAGAGTCTTCACTTGTGTTCTCGTACAGGTATGGTGTCAGGTGTATGCACTTATGGCTTGTTCGACCTCAGGTTTGGTATGGTTACATTACTCCTAACTGCGCTACACATGTATACATCACGCCTGAAGAAGGAAGGTAATTTCATTCAGAACCCTCGGAAAAAACGTCATGCCCGCATGCATTTTTCACTTCACGCCAGACTCATTGATTACATACGTGGACCTGATAGCTGCTGAATGAATGAATCGCCTATGGGGACACCATATCTGCGGACACCCTGTCCACTGCGCACCTCATAATAGGCCGACAACTCCATATTGCTTTTGTTAATTTGCCGAAATCGCAGATTCTCTCTCTCTCTCTCGCACCACTCTTCTTTCTAAATGTCAGCAATTTGATTATTTTGCTTCCCAAACTGGAACGTTGTCGCTTCTTCTAAACTTTCCCCAAAGGAGAAATAAAATCATTCTGCATGCTACAGGCTATCAGCTTCCAGCAGGATGATCCTATAATATTTTGTGCCTATGTCTATTAGCATCATGATTATATAGCAGCTTTATTATCATGTTTTACTGTTGTGATTTTAGACGTATCGTATGCTGTCCTAAACACCCATTCATATCTCACGTAACGGAACCAATTTGCAACTATCATATCGCGACAACTGCGGTAAATGTGTCCCACCCTGTGCAAGCAAAATTTACCTACTAGGGAATTTTAAGCATGGTTTCACAGGCACGCTTTTTCTGTTTCCACAAAATAAACCACACCTTTGTGAGGCAAATTATGTTTCGGAAAATTCAAAATAAAGACGTCAACACCACTATAATATGGTGTATCACAGCTGCGGTTTATCAGGTCCAAGTTTGGGCCAGCTATGCTGATAAGTGGCGACGGAATTAACTTTCTCATCCATGCAAAAATTGTTGCCACTGTTCAGCTTTAGCAAAACTGCATTCTGCAGAAATTATAGGCCCACTTTTTTCCCAGGTCAAAATCTGACACATCCAAAGCAACCTTTGTCGCAATGGAACTTTAATTTTTGCAGCCTGCGAAAGAATATTCAAACACAAAAACAAAAAGAAAGGAAAATAATTTTGGGGCAACATATAGGAATGGGAAAACACAAATGTATGAGTGGGTACATTAATTCCGTCTCGACTGTAAAGGGCTATTTATACGAGTACATCCGTTTAAATTTGCCTGTCTAAGGTTTGCAGCTAGGGACATACGGGAAACGCCAGAAGTCCCGGGCCAACCACTGCGAATGATGACTAACAATTCTGGGACAAACTCATTTTAAAACATATAAGGTTTTTAAAAAAAAAATAAACAATTTCTTCTTTTAAAAAATAAACAATTTCTTCTTTAAAAAAATAAACAACCAAAAAAAAAAACAACCAAAAAAAAAACAACCAAAAAAAAAAACAACCAAAAAAAAAAACAACCAAAAAAAAAACAACCAAAAAAAAACAACCAAAAAAAAACAACCAAAAAAAAAAACAACCTTTAAAAAAAGACAACCAAAAAAAAAACAACCAAAAAAAAAACAACCAAAAAAAAAACAACCAAAAAAAAAACAACCAAAAAAAAACAACCAAAAAAAAAAAAACCCCAAAAAAAAAAAACAACCAAAAAAAAAAAACAACCAAAAAAAAAAAAACAATTTCTTCAAAAAAAAAACAACCAAAAAATAAACAATTTCTTCTTTAAAAAAATAAACAATTTCTTCTTTAAAAAAATAAACAATTTCTTCTATAAAAAATAAACAATTTCCTCGTTAAAAAATAAACAATTTTTTTTACTTGCTTAAATTATTCATTCAATTTGAATTAGGTATTTGCTCACACTTGCTGCAATTTTTCTTGAAAAACAAAAAAACATTTGTCTGGGTATTGCTCAGCCTTCCAGCGTAAGCATAATATATCGTTCACAGTTACTTAGAGTAGAGTGTGAGGGATACAATTACCCCCGCGAGTGAAATTACACAGAAAAAGTGCACGGAAAACAGCAAGTTTTACCGACTTTCACCGATGAAATCTTAGCAAGCGTTCGTCAACCACACTGCGGGAAATGAAAAACCCGTGATTTTTTTTTATTTATTACTTTGTTCATTATTTCACTTTTTTAAGTTTAATTGTTTTTTTTTTCTTTGAAAAAATTATTTCTTCGGTCGAAAGGAGCAAAAATAAAAAATAAAAATTTTACAAATAACATTCACAATTCATCGCTCTATCTTTTTTCTTTTTTCTTTTTTCTTTTTCTTGTGCGCGGCATTTGTTTTTCTTTTTTAATTTTATTGTTTAATTTTTATTATTTTCTTTATTTTCTCTCATTCTATCCTGTTTCCCGTTTCTTTTTACATTTCTCCCTTGTTTTTCTTTTTAAAGCGATGGTCCAACGAGGTAATAACGCAAATAAGCATGCCAAAGTACCTCATTTCTAACCAATTATTTTTCTGGCCACGTACCTATATGTGACGTGGAAAGGTGTTTTCAGTGAGCGTTGTTCATGGTGTGATGATTTCATAACAAACTGCAGAAGCCACATCGGTCGTGTTATCCCATCATATTTGGATGCCATGAAAATAAGCCGTTAGCTTGTTGAAGCCATAATTTAATTCGGTATGTCACTGTGTTCGAATGGATCCAAGAGAATTTTTTGCAACAGCACGCGCACAGAAAACTGACCGTTTTGGGTTGAATGCTGTTTGCGAAGGGCTCAAAGATCGTGCTCTGAGCTTGCTGTGGGTATTGCGCCTCAATTTGCATACTCTGCATTCGCACAGGGTGACCAAGATTGGACCAAAAAATTCGTGGCAATTCACTTGTTTTGGCCGTCTTTTGGACATATAACCTGCATACAACTTGGGGTCGGGATACTTTGGTCCAAAAAAAACTTTAAGATCGAACGGCACTGATCTCACAAACTCTTCACCAATTACATGTTTAACTGACCTAAACTGACCTAACCTAACCTATGCTACACTATCCCAACCTAACCTAACCTATCCTAACCGTTTCTAACCTATTTTAAAGCCATTCGGAGTTAAAAGATTTCGGACCAGGCATGTTCCCCCACAACGTGGGTTAACTGATGCTGGCTTTTCTCTCAATTTATAGTTGTCTTTCCACTGATGATATGACGCATTTCAAGACGAATCCATCTATAGTGCTGGTTTTGTTGCATCTTGCACACCATAAATCATAGATATTTTGCTGGGAACATGTTTTGACAGAGGCCGATACGGAAGTACCTCTTCCTTCCAGAACATGCGCTGTGGCATGTTTGGTGTGTTTGAAA